>OY757920.1:80850412-80882912 GCA_963585895.1 Sepioteuthis lessoniana | reverse complement strand
ATAGGACCTAGAGCATTAAAAACGCTAAATAGCGTTGAGAAAATACAACCTAGAATGATGGCAGATACTTTTAACGGCAACCCCAGAGCAACAATCATCTCCTGCTACAGCCCTACCAATGTTAGTGAAGAAACTGAACTAGTCACCTTCTACGATGAGTTATCCTCATTAGTGCGTAGCATCCCGAAACACAACATGTTAGTCATTGGCGGAGACATGAATGTCCAAATCGGGAAAAACGGAAACAACAAATACAGCCTCCACAACACGTCAAATAGGAATGGGCAACATCTAACAGATTTCATGATAGAAAATAGATTAGCATGCCTCAATACAAACTACCAAAAAAGGGAGGGCAAACTATGAACATACACGTACGCGAACAATACTAAAGCTCAGATAGACTACGTCCTTATAAACAAGAAATGGAAAAATAGTGCATTGAATTGCGAGGCATACTCCTCTTTCGAGGGTGTGTCCACCGATCACCGAATAGTCACGGCGAAAATACGGCTAAGCCTTCGAAAAAGCGCCAAACGAACAGCGACCACCAAACACTATGACTGGGCCCTTTTGAACAACAGAGATATAAGAGATAAATACGTATTAGAATTAAGAAACAGATTCGAAACACTACAAGAAAAGACGGAAAAAAGTACACCAAACGACGAATATGAAAATTTCGTCAATGCGCAGCGAAATGCATTCCAACAAAACTCAAAACCAAATATAGAGTCCCATGGGAAACTTTAGCGGTGAGAGAAAAACGTGCACTAGTGAAAACAACCTCCAAAAACAATCGAAAAAACCCAACAAACACAAATGCCTTAAAACTAAAAACAGCACAATAAAAATTAGCAGGCATATATATAAAGGAACAGACAGAATACATTCAAAATCAGATAGATAAGATTAGAGACTCGGTGGAAGATAGACAATCTAGGATAGCCTAGCAAACAATAAACGAAGTGAGTAGAAGAAAGAACACAGACAAAGCAAAACTGAAAGCAGCAAACCAACAAGAAAGAATAAAACTATGGAAACAGCACTTCGAAAACCTACTAGGAAACCCACCGAAAATAACACATGAACCAATCACCAGAATAATTAGTGAACAATTAGACATCAAACTAGGACCGTTCACACAAGAAGAACTCGACTCGGTTCTCAGAAAAATCAAAAATAGGAAAGCTGCAGGGCTGGACGAAATTCCCTCTGAAGTATGGAAGACCAGACAATTCGACGACATACTGCTCCGACACTGCAACGCAGTATACAATCAAAATACGATAGATAGATGGATGAAGGGATGCATACTCCCCTTCCCTAAAAAGGGGGACCTCGGATTAGCCAAAAACTACCGAGGCATAACACTTACATCCATAGCAGCCAAAATCTACAATGCACGACTACGAAACCGTATAGAACCCAAAATCGACAACATACTTAGGAAAAACCAAAATGGCTTCCGAAGAAATAGATCCACGACCTCACAAATATTAACCATCCGTAGAATCCTTGAAGGGGTACGGGCAAAAAACCTACAAGCGACATTGATATTTGTTGACGTTACCAAGGCTTTCGATTCCATTCACTGAGGAAAGATGGAACAAATCCTACTAGCGTACAGCATACCTAAAGAAACCGTAGCAGCAATAACGATTCTCTATAGAAACACCAAAGTAAAAGTACGATCACCAGATGGAGACACAGAATACTTCAAGATTTGTAGCAGGAGTACTACAAGGGGACACGCTGGCTCCGTACCTCTTTATCATTTGTCTAGACTACGTACTTAGAACATCAATTGACAAAATCAGAGAAAATGGCTTCGAGCTGACGAAGAAAAGAAGTAAAGGTACCCCGCAAAAACAATTACTGACGCCGACTACGCCGATGACATAGCGATACTGGCAAATACATCCCGACCAAGCCGAAACACTACTGCATAGTTTGGAACGAGAAGCCGCAGGCATAGGCCTCTATGTTAATGCATACAAAACGGAATATATGTGCTATAAGCAAACGGGGGACATCTCCACTCTAGAAGGAACCCCTCTTATACTAGTAGACAAATTCACTTACCTAGGAAGCAGCGTCGAATCAACCGAAAAGGACATCGAAACAAGGTTAACGAAAGCATGGACAGCTATCAATAGGCTATCGATTATATGGAAATCAGACCTAACCGATAAAATGAAACACAATTTCTTCTAGGCAGCGGTCACATCGATACTGCTATATGGGTGACTACATGGACGCTAACAAAACGGCTGGAGAAGAAGGTAGACGGCAATTACACAAGAATGCTGCGTGCAATCTTGAACAAGTCATGGCGGCAACAACCCCACAAGACACCAACTGTACGGCCACCTGCCCCCTATCACGAAACTATTCAAGTTAGACGAACCAGACATGCAGGACACTGCTGTAGAAGCAGGGACGAACTCATAAGAGATGTACTCATATGGACCCCAACACATGGCCGTGCAAAAGCAGGACGACCAGCACGAACATACTTTCAGCAGCTATGTGAGGATACGGGATGTTGTCCTGAAGACCTAGCTAGGGCGATGAACGATAGGGAGGAGTGGCGAGAGAGTGTCAGGGATATCCGTGCTACCAGCGCGACATGATGATGATGATGTATATGTATGTATATTTATATATATGTATATATGTATATATATGTATGTATATATATATATGTATGTATATATATGTATGTATATATATGTATATATATGTATATGTATATATGTTTATATGTGTATATATATATGTATATATATATGTATATATATATATGCATGTATATATATGTATGTATATATATATATGTATATGTATGTATGTATATATATGTATATATATGTATGTATATATATATGTATATATATGTATGTATATATATGTATATGTATGTATATATATGTATATATATGTATGTATATATATAAAAGTATGTATATGTATATATATATGTATATATATATATATGTATATATGTATGTATAGATATATATGTATGTATATTTATATTTATATATATATGTATGCATATATAGATATATATGTATATATACATCCGCACACACACAGACACACACACAAATATATATATATATATATATATATATATATACATATATATATATATATATATATATATATATATATATAAAACAACAATCGGTCAAATTAGGATAATAAATTTATTTCCATCTTTTTAAAAGCATTGATATAAATCAATGCTCTAAAAAATTAACAGGACTTCTTCAGATCAAATACGTAATGGAAATACAATAAATTTTACACATTTAAGTAGCCAGAATAATGACAAGTATAACTACATCCGGTGTCATCCTACTTCAAATCAAATTACAATCAATTACAGTTGCAATAGCACATGTCAAAAATTCAAAAATTTATAACAAAATTATTCAGACAATCTAAATCTAATATAACATTCTTTTACCTTGAAAATCCCAAACAACTAAAACTAATGTTAATTATGGTCAAACCGCCCCAAATAACAAGAATAGAATAAAGCTTACTTATATAAATAACAAATTTCAATATCTTTACCAATTTAATTAATCATGGTTAAACACTTTCTATTTATTTATTTAATTATTCACTTAATTTTTTGAAAATAGTCTAAATTTATTTTTATGCCTACATCTAGTTAGTACGATTTGATGACATATATATATATATATAGTGATGCAGGACACTGCTGGAGAAGCAGGGACGAGCTCATAAGTGATGCACTCCTATGGACCGCCACGTATGGCTGGGCAAAAGCAGGATGACCAGCTCGAACATACATACAGCAGCTATGTGATGATACGGGATGTAGCCCTGAAGATCTGCCAGAGGCGATGAACGATGAGGAGAAGTGGCAAGAGAGGGTCAGGGATATCCGTGCTGGTGGCACGACCTGATGATGATGATGATGATATACAGTGGCAGCCATAATGTTCAGAACGACATAGTTTCGTCAGAAAAGATAGATATAACTTTTTATCTAATTTCTGTATTTTCAGTGATATTTGAGTATTTTTTTCATTTTTTCAATCGTTCTGATAATTTTGGCCGCCCTGTGTTTTGCACATAAATCATTAAATCAATCATTCAATACTTTTTTTTTATTATTATCTCAAATAACCACAAAATTTCACTGAATAACAATTAATATCGTATTTATTGTCTGTGAAAATAATAAGATCTAAAATAACTTAGATAAAAAGTTATTCCTACTTTTTCTGACGAAATTATGCCGTTCTAAACATTATAGCCACCACTGAATATATATATATATATATATATATATATATATATATATATATATATAGTGTATCACAAAAGTAAGTACACCCCTAACATTTCTGCAGATATTTAAGTATATCTCTTCAAGTTGTTGAAACCTTTGTAATCTTAGTACTTTTAATTCGCTCTACTTAGTGTATCAAGCACATTTTACGTTTAGTGTAATTGATTCTGCTGGTGTTTTTCTTTTGGCAAGGCATCATAGCCGTATTTAATTATTTCCGAATAGTACGGATGCCAATAATCTTTTCTCTTTTTGTTGAAATTTTTACCAGATATCAGTTTGTACGTATAATCCTTAATTACATATAATCCTTAATTATATCATGTGTTTGTTTTCTATCAGAATCATATATATATATATATATATATATATATATATATATATATTGGCAGCATTTCTTCGTTAATACAAATTTCATTATAGACATTTTATGTCTACATACTTTCTTCTGGATCCGTTCGAATTCCCGTATTACTTTTATCGTATTCGGGGGGAATTGATTTATGTATTGTCCATCAAAACAATAAACAAAAACTACAGATTCTCGAAGCACTACATATAAGAAACATGCAACCGAAACTTAATAGAATTAATTTTCAAACCAGTGCTAATATACTTAAATGTCTTTAGCTACTGACACTAATTATAGAAACCCATTTAAAAGCAAACGCCATAATCTTCAACGGTAAAGACGCTTACATAGTAGTAATATGCTAAAACAAAAGTTACATCCCTTTTGTAATAGATCCTCCCCTGAAGATGGCCCGAAGTCTGGCAGAAAGTACTAGGGATACAATGGACAATACATAAATCAATTCCTACCGAATACGATAAAAGTAATACGGGAATTTGAACGGATCCAGAAGAAAATATGTAGACATAAAATGTCTATTATGTTTAATGAAATTTGTATATATATATATATATATATATATATATGTATAATCTATCTATCTATCTATCTATCTAACTAACTACACATATATATATATATATATATATATATATATATACGAGAGCCGTTAAAAAAATTCAGAAAGAAAAACTCTAGCTGAACAATTTCGTTATCGCAACACACTAACACTTTTTATGAAACTAGAAAACCTAGTTCAGTTTTTTTTTTTTTTTTTTTAAATTTCTGTGCATGGGAGGCCCATACGAAGTTGAGAAGTGTAAAAATCTGCATTAGGCTTCGAAATTTTTGAAAAATCCTCCCTATATTTAGTTTATTGAGCTTTATATTTAGGAATCATATAAATTACCTTTATATCCTTATTTTTTCTTGATAAAAATGTGATATGAAGCTTTAAAACAAAAGTTTTTTCACATTTAGACTTTTTCATCGTTCTGATCTTTATGCTTGCTGCGGTATATATATATATATATATATATATATATATATATATATATATATGTGTGTGTGTGTGTGTGTGTGTGTGTGTGTGTGCGACCATGTCTGTGTGTGTGTGTCTGTCTGTCTGTTTATTTGTCTGTGTGTGTGTGAACTGAGTTATATAAAAACAGAGATACATGCTGAGACAGCAAATAAATTTTAGAATATATAAACTCATTAAAATACATTTGAGATACACATGAGTACCCATTGATGCGTATATAACGGATAAACTGAGACGAATCTTAAAAATAAACATCGATATCTTATTTGTTTGGATTGATTAGCTCTTCAGAGGTTTTGTTTATCATAATCTTTAATATCTTTTTTTCAATGCACGTTTTGGAGACAAGTAAACAAACAGTTATCCTTCGATTCCTTGGTTAGATAATCACCGCCCCCAAATCAAACATGCACACACACCAAAAAAATATTTCCAATTTACACAACCTGAAAAATACGGATATTTTCCGCAATACAAAACAAACAATTTAATGTTGTTCTGAAGCAGAAAATCTTGATAAAGTTAAATTTTAAAAAACATGTCAAATTATTGTAAACTAGCTGAAGTGTTTGTATTCGTAAGAGGTCAAGTCTTCAATCGCAAGAATATTTTTAAAACCCACTTCGACTTATTTCATCATCATCATCATGTCGTGCCACAGGCATGGATATCCCTGACCCTCTCTCGCCACTTCTCCTTATCGTTTTCGCCTCTGGCAGGTCTTCAGGGCTACACCCCGTATCATCACATAGCTGCTGTATGGATGTTCGTGCTAGTCATCCTGCTTTTGTTCGGCCATATGTGGGAGTCCATAGGAGTACATCACTTATGAGCTCGCCCCTGCTTCTCCAACAGTGTCCTGTATGTCTGGTTCGTCTGACGTGGATAGTTTTCGTGATGGGAGGTAGGTGGCCGTAAAGTTGGTCCCTTGTGGGGTGTTGCCACCAGGACTCGTTCAATATTACTCGCAACATTCTTGTGTAATTGCCGTCTAGCTTCTTCTCCAGCCGTTTAGTTAGCGTCCAAGTAGTGCATCCATAGAGCAGTATCGATACGACCGCTGCTGGAAGAAACTGCGTTTCATTTTATCGGTCAGGTCTGATTTCTCTATGATCGAATTCTAGTATACAAAGTTCATTTTACAATATTTACAATCATATAAGAATTTATGCCGTTTTAAAGCACGTGTAGGGTCACGGTTATCGTCTGAGGAAAAGAAATCAGAGGCCTGAGTTCAAATCCGGATTAAGATTAGGCTTGGTCGAGTTTGGTTTTATGGCATATCAACCCTAGTACATCATTTAATACCAAATCCTCTTTATATATATATATATATATATATATATATATATATAATAACTTACTGAATAATAGCACTTACGTTAAGGGAAAAAAACCGCAAGTAATTCGAAGATAAAAATATACAACGAATAACGATCTAGAGGAAAAAATATATATTGGAAAAAAAGAAAAGTCCAACCTTGTCATACCAATTGAAAAAATCAACACGCAATCAATTGGTAAAAAGAAAAAAACACCGTAAATTGCTGCTAAACTACAAGTACAAAAAGTGCTCAATAGTAAGTAGAGCAAAATAGTTACAAAAATTATTTCGTGAGTCAAGAACTAACCTACTACAGTTTCGCCTAAGCGGGTCATCAGGGTACCTAATCCAGAACGTCAGGATTAGGTACCCTGATGAACCACTTAGGCGAAACAGTAGTAGGTTAGTTCTAGACTCACGAAATAATTTTTGTAACTATATATATATGTGTGTGATTTGTAAACGAATAGTTTACAGATAAAATTTTTAATAGAGCCAGGGTTTATTTGTTTGCACATAGTTAAGTGATTTTAAGTATTGCTATGTAACAGTAACAACTCACTCTAACACCAGACATTTGTTTTCTCACAGTTAAATGGTAAGATATATGATTTGTAATCAAATAGTTTTTAGGTAATCTTTTCTTAATAAGTTAGAGATAATTTGTTTGCTCATAAATATCGCTATTTTTTGCACACTGTTAAATGTTTTCAAGTATTGCAATCAAACACTCATAATTATGTTCAATCTTAATTTGCACACAGTTAAGTGGTTTCAAGTTGTACCTACATTAATAGTTTTCTTTGCTGACAGTTAAATTATATCAAGTATTGCAATTGAACACAAATAATTCTGTCCAGCATTATTCATGCAGTTGAATAGTTAAATAGTTCCATATATTGCTATGCAATATGATTCATTTGATTTTTAGTATGTAACATACCAATTTAATATCAGTCATTTGCTTGCATGCTGCTCTTGGTGAAACAGTTCTATTTGACTATAGAGAGTAGCCTGTTAAGTACTACCACTCCGGGCCAGTGTGGATTTTTGAGTGATGGTAATGAAGGGGTAATCCACATACCTCAAAGCTCCTGGACTGAAGCCTCACCATCAGATGGTTTATTGTCATATCTAGGAGTCTTACCGCCTTGCAAAGATGCAGTCGGTGTTTTCCACAGCCCCAGACGAATGGGCAACCGGGATGAGGATGGCTGCATTTCTTCTTCGCTTTAATGCCTTTGAGACATGCATTAATCCATCTTTTTTCCTCCTGGAATGGATAAATAGCTTTTTAGCCTTTTTAAGGCAACCAGGTTAGAAGGAAGACACTGAGGCCATTGTTAGAACTTAGCAATAAGCCAATTGTTAGTTCTAACTAAGAAATAAGCCCACTGAGGTCTTATCTACTCAGGAAAGCAATTTTTAGTCCAAACAATGCAATAAGGTCATTGTTAAACCTAAGCAATAAGTCCCATTTCTTGAGATTTAAGAAATAATGCCTTAGTTAGTAAGCTGTTTGGACATTGTTAATCCCAACTAATCAATAAGGTCATTATTAATCAAGCTAAACAATAAAGTCATTGTTGAAGCTAGTCATAAGGCCTTCAAGAGTCCTAACTAAGAAATTAGGCAATTCTTTGTATCAACTAAACAATAAGGTCATTGTTAATCCTAACTAAACAATAAAATCATTGTTGATGCTAACTTAGCATTAAGGCCTAAGGTTGTTTTAAGTAACCATTAAATTGTTTACACTGTTAGTCCTAACAAAACAATTGGCCATCGTTTGTCTTAACTAAGCAATAAGGACATTGTCAGTATTAACTAATAAATAAGGCAATGGCAATCGTTTATTGTAACAATAAACGATTGCCATTGCTAACTTAACTAATCAATAAAGCTATTGATAGTCTTAAGTAACCAATGAAGTCATTGTTAGTCCTAATAAATCAATAAGGGCATTGTTAATCCTAAGTACTAAGGCAATTGTTAGTCCTAATAAATAACTAATATGATTGTAAATATGTAATAAGTTCATTGTTAGTCCTCAGCTAATTAGATAATTTGTCATAAATAGATTTTGACATGAGCGCAATATTGTGATATTCATGTATAAAACTGGCCAACATTAATTCTATTGCTAATGATAGAACGTTTTGTGAGTTACTCTGGAGCACATATTATAAGTATGGCTTTATGAAACCCCTTATAACCCTACCTATCTGTTAAATAGTGCTCCTACTGTTTTACGAGAATGACTACGACATTAAATAACCCATGAAGGTTGATATTTCATCAAAAACAAAGAAGAAACTAAATATGACATTGGTTTTGTTAGATTCCTTTTAGAATTCAGTTTATTCCACCTTCAGAGACATATTTAACGCGTTAACATTCGTTCGGGTAAGGTTTATAGCAAGTTAATGCTGTTTTCTAAATCAATGTTGTTCGTATATTTTAGATTGGTATTGGAAAGGTTTGTTATTGGTCAAAAATAATTTTGTAGTCAATGATGTTAGAGTATTTCTAAAGTACGGCTGAATAGCTGGTTGCAAATATGGCATCGTTTCGGCTAGATTACACATGTTTCCAAGACCAACTTTGATCAGCTGATTTTCTACCAGGATTTCTAACCTGAAGAATACTAAATCAATCTTATTACGTTCAAGACCAACTTTGTGATATTGTTGATTTAGAATTTTTTCACCGAGAGATTTTTTCACTGAATAAAGAAAATAAATCAATAAATTAAATTAAAATAAGAATCGATCATTTTTTTTTCTATTTCAGATATTTCGTGTCTTTCACTGTCGCATTATTTTTCCTTTAGCAAAGGTTAGTCAACACAAGTTTCCTCGTTTTAAGTCAGCAATAGCCCGAAAAATGTCGGTGGCCATTCAGATGACCTGGAACTTAAACAGTTATTCTCCTACATGCAAAGAGGGATGGTTACTTGAAAAAGGACCTCTGATTAACCTTGTTGAAGGATTCTCATAATGAAATATCTGAAGCAATGACCCGGTTTCTGAACCTAAACGAGACTGATTTGAGCACAGAAACGAAAGTTCAATAAGCTCGTTTAAAGGGTTTACTGGTCATTAGTAGGTTCCATAAAGGCTTGCGGCAAAACAGTTACATATCAACAGCAGGTCTCCTTTACTAAGCTTAACTTTGTTGAGTAAAAGTCCATGAATATCAGGCACATAATAAGAATCAAACTCACCAGCAATATACATATATACAAAGCAAATATTTACTTAATATTTACTTTGAAAGAATTTTGAAGTCCTCAATATTCTTAATAAAGAAGAGTCGATATAAAACCTGAAATTTTTAAATAAAACTTTTTCATGTTGAATTGAATTACCATGACCAGAAAATCCGGCGAACACGACGCACGGAAACACTGGACAGCTGTTTTGACAGAGTATACCGTGATCTCCATCACTGGAGATTGAACCAGCGACCACAGATTGCAGAGCCAAAACTCTACAACTGAACCATCATTCCACATCGAAAACAAATGACGCCAAATTAACTAGCCATGGTAACTCGCGGCCAATTAACCTGAATGTGTCTTGTAAGTTACATCCGTACTCTTTACAGGGAACACGGTCACCTCCAGGGTCACGTCTTCCCAACAGGATTAGAAATAGGCATCCGTATAATCATTATGACCTCAAAGGCAAGGATATAGAACTACATTTTTTTAAAAGTAGCGGAATTATATTGTGAATTGAATTCCCATAATCAGAAATTTCGGCGAACTGTTACGGACGACATAAAAAAAAGAAAAAAAAAAAAGAAAATATAGATCAAAACTTTTTCAGTCCATAATTCGGAGTTTCACGTATTTGAAAAACAAGCTATAGATGGATACTAATTTTTAAGCTGTTTGCCTTTTACGTTCCTATAAAATATCATTATGAAATATCTTTAATGAAATATCTGAACAGTGACCCGACTCATTTTTCTAAATAAAAGAGGTGTGGAAAAAAAGGAAAAGTTTTATATTTTCCCTTTTCCTCCATTCTCTCTTTCTCTTTCTTCTCATTCGTGTTCTTTTTTCTTGCTTATAAATAAAAACTCTTTTTTACTACCTCATAAATTATGTAAATTAATCTAGGGACAGGCAGCACGATAAAAACTTATGTAAACGCGTGTATTTTGAATCTAATCTTGACTTTTTGTGCAATAATTTATGACATCCGGATATTGTCATATGCATAATTTTCCTCACGTGTAAAAACCTGCAATTATGTTTGCCTCCTCTATATGTTGGGTCCTTCTGATTTGGCATATATATATATATAATTAGAAAAGTATATGTATACATATATAATTCTTAATACACACACACACACACACATATATATATATATATATATATATATGAAAAGTGTATATATATATATATACTTTTTAACATACATAAACTTTTCCTACATAAATATACTTTTCTTATATATCTATTAGAAAAGTGTGTGTATATATATATACACTTTTCTGATATATATATGTATATATATATATATAATTACAAAATTATAAATATACATATATAATTTTTCTAATATATATATATATATATATATGTGTGTGTGTGTGTGTGTGTGTGTGTGTGTGTGCGTGTGTTAGAACAGTTCCCATCAGGGAGTATTTACGTATTTCTGTTTATGAACCTCAAACCATCTCGGCAGTATCATATGAAAAGAAAACATCATCGCTTCTTTGAGATCGAAACGACAGGAATTCATTTTAATTACGCGAAGATTTTTTTTAGAGAGATTATTTCATAATATTTAGCAGAATATAAATGGTGGTGAAAGTTTACATTGTCATTTTGAGGAAATTATGGGTCTTTTAGTAAAAAAACTACTGAGAAAATTCTTTTATATTCCAAAACTGAATGATGGCTTTGATAAAAAGCCGACATCGAAATTTATTGAACAGATTCGTAAAACAAATCGGCTACTCACACGGAGCAGAAATAAGAAATACGAGTGAGTATTGCTATAAAGTTTGGTCATGAATAATACCTAATAATACTCGTTTGGTTTGAATTGAAGTCATAATTATCTTTGTTGGCCAACTTGCAAAAAATTTACATTCATAAGGTCCATGCAGACACTGGGTGCCGTCTAGAGAACTCACTAGAAGCGATGATCGATAGGGACGGAGTGCGAAATAGGGACAAGGGGATCCAGGATTTAAGTACGCCTAGATGATGATGATGATGAATACCAATTTTGGTTGTTAAAAATACGTGTTTTTATTTCTTGCAACTATTTTTTCAGCGTAAAATGAGAGTAGTCAAGTACCTTAAATGTTCAAACGATTTTCGCTAATTAATTTTATTTCTTTTCATCAAGAAAATATTGGTTCGTTTGGAAAATTACGGATTTTGTTTGTTATTTAGACCATTTTTTTCTGGTAAACATACTATTCTGTTTTTTTATGTGGTGATGAAACTCATTCATTCTCACTTGAAATGGGTTAAAGAGTACCATTATATGGTTGGTTGGTTGGTTGGTTGGTTGGGTTTTTTAGGCATATCAACCTTTATAGGTTATTTAATACCGAATCCTCTTTATATATATATATATATATATATATATATATATATATATATATATGATTTGGTTTGGTTGGGTTTTATGGCATATCAACCATTGTTGGTTATTTAATGCCAAATCCAATTTTATACAAATAAACAGTCCTATTTCAAACAATTCTATTTAGCATAAGTACAGTTTAATTGTCAAAAACATTTCTATTTCAAGTTATTCATGTTAGTCAAATAATTCTAATTCAAACAATTTAGTTTGATTGTAGTATAGTTTTTGTTTACATGCAGTTAAATGTCCAAAAAGTTCTATTTTAAGCAATTCAGTTTAGCATAAGTACAGTTTCAATGTCAAAAACAGTTCTATTTCCAACAATACAGTTTAGCATTAGTACGCAGTTTAAAAAGTTTAATTGTCAAAAATATTTCTATTTCAAGCAATTCAATTTAGTCAAACAGTTATAATTCAAACAATTCAGTTTAGCATTAGTACGCAGTTTACATCTAGGTAAAAAGTTTAATTGTTAAGAATATTTCTATTTCAAGCAATTCATTTTAGTCAAACAGTTATAATTCAAACAAGTCAGTTTAACATTAGTACGCAGTTTACATCTAAGTAAAAAGTTTAATTGTCAAAAATATTTCTATTTCAAGCAATTCAGTTTAGTCAAACACTTCTATTTCAAGCAATTCAGTTTAGCATAAGTATGCAGTTAAGTTTTATTTGACACATAGGTGCTCCCACTGTGATTCAGAGAGGACATGGGAGCGATGGCAATGAAGGGGTGTTCTACATTCCCCAAAGCTCTAAGATCACTGGAACCTTGCCATCAGATTGTTAATTGTCATATCTTGGACACTCGTTGGGGAGGCGTCTTACCCCTCTTCAAAGATGCAGTCTGTGTATCTTATAACCCCAATTATTATTATTAGACTGGAATACTTGAAACCATTTAACGGTGTACAAATTATTTTATTAGAAATAGTTACTTGATGCTATGATTATTTACAAAGAATCATTATTATTTTACGTCTTAGGTGTTTCTCACTGGAATCCGAGTGATAGAAACTCTCTTCAGGTCCCCAGGACTCTTCTCAGTATTCTTAACAATGCTGTAGTTTAGATAGTCTCGATTGGTCCACCTATTTCCAACTCTTCCGGCTCCCTTAGTAAGTCTTTAGTGACCGTTCGAAACGCAACAGTTACAATTAATATGATCGTTACTCTCTCGTCCTACAGCTTTTTTTGTTCTCTAACAAGTTTTAAGTACTTGTTTCTTTTTATTATTATCATTATTAGTTACTTCAAACCATAAATGCTTGACTTACTTGAAACCTTATAATTATGGATCAACGAAACGGCTACTGGTGGGTAGAGTGTTCGCCAATGGTCCGGGAGAACTGGGTTTCTTCCCAGGCTGAGTCATACCAAAGACTTTTAAAATGGTACTTGATACCTCCTTGTTTAACACCCAGTAATATAAGGTACGTATCGAGGGTAAAGTAGAGCAATCGAGGGAAAGGAGTAGCGCCCTCCCCAACACCTCGGTGTAGTAGCTATCGAAAAGGGAGCCTTCTGGTCGCCCTCGACTGCGGTCGCCAACAACTTTATTCATATTAGATAGAAGTACTAGCAACTTGATATTATCATTATTATTATGACTATTACCCCTTGAGAGTTTTCCCATCAGAGTTAGCTGATAGTCTATCATTGGAGTTTGAGTGAGAGCATATCTCCTCAAGTATTCAGAACGCTTCTCAGTATTCTGGCCGATTTCAGTAATGCAGTAGTTTGGATGGTCTCCATCCGTCCTCTTATTTCCAAGTCCTCTAGTTCCTTTTACCAATGCTTCGTCGACTGTACCAAGAGAACCAATTACAATTGGTGTAATCGTCACTTTCATGTTCCACATTTTTTTAATTCCCAAGCAAATTCCAGGTACCTATCCTTTTTCTTCACTTTCTTTCAATTTTACTCAGTGTTTAGCCGGGAGAGCAAAGTTCCCAATTCAGCAAGTTCTCTTTTTTTGTTGATTATTATAAGGTCTGGTAGTCTGGCTGTGTTTTGGTGATCCGTTTGTAACTCAGAATCCCTGAGGAGTTTGTGCGTCTCATTTACTAGGACAGATTCTGAATTGTGCATATACCATTTGTTCGAATGGTTAAATTTCAGTTTCTTTCACAATTCCAAGTGGGTCACCTTGCCCACCCAGTCGTGTCTAGTCTAATACTCTTTATTTGCTAATTTGCTGCATTCGCTCATTATATGATTGATCGTTTCGTCTCTCACACCCCATGACATACATATTATTATTTTACTCATTAGAGTTTTTCACATCAGCTAACGCTGATGGTTTTTCACAGGAGATTGAGTGACAGCAAGTCTCCTCAAGTCTCCAGGACTCGTCTCAGCATTCTGGCCGTTCTTAGCAATGCTGTCGTTTGGATAGTCTCTACCCGTCCGCCAACTTCCAAGTCGTCCTGGCCTTTTAATAATCCTTTAGTTATTGTGCCTAACGAACCAATCACAATTGGCACAATCGTTACTTTCATGTTCCAATTCTCTAGCAAGGTTGAGGTATTTATCTTTCTTTTCACTTTCCTTCAGATATATTCTGTGGTCCGCCGGGACAGCAAAGTCGACAATTTTGCAGATTCTCTTTTTTTGTTGTTGATTATTATGAGGTCTGCCTGGAATGTTTGAAATCTACAACTGTAAGCAAAGAAATGATCATTATTCTTTAATAGGAATTGTTATTTGAAAACATATAATTGTTAATAAATTATTCGTATAAAGAATATTTACTTGAAGCTATAATTGATTGATCGTTTTGTCTCGATCTCCGCATAACCTTCATCCGCAGTTTTGTTTCGTCTTATCTATTCTCGCTTTGATATGCATTAAGAAGATATTCACTCTCTCTCTCTCAAGGTTTCCCTTTCTGAGCCACATCCACGTTTTCTCGTTATCACTTGTTAGTTGCTTAAAACGTCCACAGTTTTTTTCTTCCCATTTTTGTTTTCTGGTTATTACCGTTAAGTTGGTGCTCGTGTTCTCAGTATTGTTTCTAGTGGCTGTAATCAGTCTTCCTCCGCACTTTTCTGTGTAGTTTTCGTGTCGTTGTATAGATGCATCAACTCTATCTGCAATTCTTGAAAGCCCATTTACTCTTTCTTTTCTAAACACATCTAGTCTAAGAGAAGGAAAACTCTGAATTCAAACCTGTTAAACTCCGCTAAAAAAATTGACCTTGTGTCATATTCTGCCCGAGCGGAGGGGTTGGTTAGATATGTATAGTCTGTCAACGTTATCTCTGGGATGTAAGGCCTTATGCATGGTCATTAATTTTCTTTTTCTCTGGTCCGTTTGTTTACGTTTTTCTCTGGTCCACTTCAAAAATGGTCCCGAGTATCTTACGAAGAAGACAGCCCAGGTATTTATCCCGTTGATAAAGTTCCTCGAGTAGCGTTATGGTTCTTCTGGGATCATTTTTTCTTTCATTTCCACTTGTTTGATGGTATCATTAGCGTTAGTCGATGTTGTCTCACTGAAGTTTGAGTGACAGTAAGTCTCCTCAAGTCTCCAGGACTCGATCTCAATAATGGTGTTGTTTGGATGGTTTCCTTTTATTTCCAAGTCCTCCAGTCCTTTTACCAATCCTACGGTGATTGTTCTTTCAGCACCAATTACAATTGGTATCACCGTCATTTTCATGTTCCACAGTTTTTCAGTTCCCTTGCATGTTCCAGGTATTTATGTCTCTTTTCGCTTTTTTTTTTCTGTTTTATACAATGGTCAACCGAGACAGCAAAGTTCACAATTCGGCAAGTAAGTTATCTTGGATTTTTTTTTCTGATTATTATGAGGTCTGGTCGTCTTGCTGATCAGTTTATGTCTCAGAATCCCAGAGGGGCTTGTGCGTCTCATTTTCTGGGACAGATTCTGAATGGTGCATAAACCATTTGTTCGTATGGTTAAATTTCAGTTTCTTTCACAATTCCAAGTAGGTCACCTTGCCCACCCAGTCGTGTCTAGTCTAATACTCTTTCTTTGCTAATTTGCTGCATTCGCTAATTATATGATTAATTGTTTTGTCTTTATTACCACATGACATACACATTATTATCATTATCATTATTATTATTATTATTAGCTATTTGCAATTAGAAACCGTATAACTGTCTGGAATGTTTGAAATTTATAACTGTGAGCAAATAAATGATCATTGTTCTTTGATATGAATTGTTATTTGAAAACATATAATTGTTTATAAATTATTCATATAAAGTATATTGACTTGAAGCTATAATTGTTTACAAATAATCATTATAATAATTTAATGGAAACCATTATAAAGAACTAACCTCGACATTAAATAAATCAGAAGGGGGTTGGCGTGCCATAAAACTAAGCAACTATAAACTAATTACTGTGATGGTTGATTGTATTAATTATTTTATTATCAAGTTTGGTCAGGCCGCGAGTTTTTCTGTTAGCTGTTAATTTACCAAAAATTTTAGCGCAGAAATGTAAGTCAAAATGCAAAGTTCGAGCGAGTGCACCAGCAACCAGGATAGGGGACCTGTCATTTCTACACAGGAAGACTCAATATAAACAAAATGGATTCATGTCTTGTCACAAGTTTGACAGAGGAAATGAAAAACATGGTAAAAGAAATTGGGGGCATGTGTGAGATGACGCAATAACTTAGTGAAATGATATCACACTAACGATATCCTGAATTTAGACTGACAAAAATTTGAGAATTTTGAAAAAGTCAGTTGGAGTTTAGTTGGAAGCAGTTGAAGAAATCTTCAGTTAGGGTTAGATGTCGGTCAGGTCAGGGAGTGTCTCTTTGTGTCTCTGTTCATGGACCCATACAGACTCTCTCTCTCTCTCTCTCTCTCTCTCTCTCTCTCTCTCTCTCTCTCTTGCTACTCTATGCAGTCTGAACACTAAACAGCATATCTGAATTATAAAGTGACAATTTTTATAAATATATTGTACATATTATTGTTACACCAATACGTTCCAATAAATGATTGTTAATTGTTGACGGAGAGTTATTCTTGTCTTTGAGTTGCCAATACCCAGGCAACTTGCTCCAACGAACCACCCCGACCGTTGGAAGAAGTTCCGAATGAGTTGTGTCATTCCCTATCTGTGGATCTTTCAAATACAACGTGGGCACTGAGAGAATTGATAAACAAACTACTCGGAAACACAGGTGATATTTACGGAGCCAAGGCCATAATAAAGTACCGTGAGAAGCATAGTACCACATTTGGCTCCGTTACCAGGATAAAACCAAAGTAAAAGTACTGTGACAACTATAGTATTACATTTGATTCTACAGATGTTGTCGTGCACTATGGTATTACATTTAGCGCTTGCATCGGAAAATGTGTTATTGTTACAATTTTTGTGATGTCAACGATATTGTTACATTTGTTGCCGTGATAAGCATATTATTACGCAACATACTGTTACTATAAAATCATAAATGAAGACATCGGTTCTTACTGATCAAAATGATAGGAATTCATTTTAATGATGGGAAATTTTTTTTTAAATCTAAATTTTACTTTTATTGTAATATATTAACGTGACCTGCAGGTGTGAATACGGCTGATGTTGTTGACAGATAGATTGATAAAACCGGTGTGATCACCGAAATGTCATCATATCCACAGGTGCTGTGTATCAGAGGATGACACAGGTACATCCACTCAAGGATAATATCAACAAGGTGATTGCCGAAATGTCACCATGCCCACAGTTGCTGTGAATACGGTTGATGTTGAAAACAGGTGCATCCGGTCGAAGATATCGGAAAATCACCTGAACGGTGGGCGTGATTGAATTCGGTGATAGTGGCAGATGGGTACGCCCACAGAACCGGGTCTGGGCAAGTAGCCAATGGGAAGAAGACAACATAACCAATGGAAAGCAAAGAAGTGAGATGTGGGCGTAACCATGGTTAACGAAAAAGGGGAATTGCGGCAGGTCACGTGAGAGTTGTAGACTATGTAATTTCCCGAATTTCGGCTAAAGTCAGTTGTTCACTGGCTTTTCCGTCTCCCTACAGCTCCTCCGTGTGCGTGAACTCTCTGCGACTGCTTTTCTACCCCACACAAGTATCATCGCCGAAAATAAAAATCTAATCTTATATTTTTATGTACATACGTGTTCCTCGTTGTTAATAACGACACAGTATACTATACAACATTATAAGATAGGATAGAAATAGATGATAAACATGACTTCTGTGACGAAAATGTGAAACTTTGATAAAACTTTAAATTGATTCGAGATTTTAAATGATTCATTCAACAATTCGAGTCTTTGATTGATTAATAAGGTCTCTAACGCTATAAAAAATCTTTTAGACCGGATTAAGTAATATAATTCGCATAAAAAGGAACTAAAATATATGTCAATGAAGTTAACATTTATGATTGATTGGTTGATCTTAAAAGCATGTCAACTTGTCGAGGGTTATTTTATGCCTTTAGATAAGGAAATTTGTTGGTTTTGTGTAGTTGTTTCTGACAAAGACAAATTATATAAATTATAATAAATAATATCATATGATCATTTAGATATGATATATCTTAATATAATATATCATAATATAAAATAGTATAAGATAAATTATATAAATATTTTTTTAACAGATTTGTTTGAGTTTTAGATGGGACACTAACAGGTACTAACAATCTGAAAATGATTTGATTTTTTGGTGGGGCGTTTTTTGTTGTTTTCTTAGGGGTTTTGTATAGTTTCAAGAAACTAATGATTATTATCTTTAGTAAATATTTGATCAGATATATTTTACCCATTGATGGGTTCCGAAGTAGTGTTATCACTCCGGGTTAGAATGGATTTTGGAGCAATGGCAATGAAGAGGTACTCCTCACACCCCAGACTTCCAGTACTGGAGCTTCGCCATCAGATAATGTAGTGTCATATTGGGGACATCCCTTTTTAGGATCGTTCAAATACTCCTCTCTTGGAGATGCAGTTTGCGTATTCTAAGTCCATTCGACTCGTCTAAATCAACATGTGGTGTTTCACATTTTTCCAAACGTTCTATCCACTACATCCTTTTGGTTTATGAAGAATCTGGTTTACTTTTTCACCTAACAGCAAACTAGACTCGTGCACTGGACACCTCACGTGGCATAATAGTCTGACAGCAGAGCTTACAGGCCATTTTTTATGATTTCGATTTTCATTGGTATTCTATACTTTAAACTTTATACTTAGCAAAGCTTAGCCAAACTTTATTAATAAGAATTTTAACTTTTCCATCGAATGAAAAATCTTTAGCCTTTCATTACTTACAATTTTGACAACAACTATGAGACATGGGTATCGAAATTTGGACGATGCGATGGATTTTAACATTTTTTTATAGTTATTTCTAAAGGTTTTTTTAAACACAGTTATATGATATGAGGTATTCCTATCTAATATAGATAATTTTCGCATGGTTGTATTGTTTCAAGTATAGCTATCTAATATTCATGGTTATATGATTTTGATTAATTAATTCTATTTAATAACAGTCCCACTAATATTCTTCTACACTGATGGCTTGGGCATTAGATATTCCATGAAGGTAGATATATCATTAAACAAAGAAAGGAAACTTAAGACTAACCCTAAATAAACGATTATACGTTTAAGTAACAATTCTTAATACAAATGATTAATAGTTATATGACATCAAGAATTTATATCGAATATGAATATTTTTAAACAGATCTCCATTGATGGATTTGGTATTAAGTAACCCATAATATGGAATAAGAATAATTCTTAATAAACAATTATACCTTTAAATAACTATTCTTAATACAAATAATTAACTGTTATATGGCATCAAGTATTTCTATCGAATGCATATATTTTAAAACAGATCTATATGACCAATAGATTGGGTCCTAAAAGATGGTTCTACTCAAGGTCAGACTGGACCTGGGAGTAAAGGCAATAAAGGGGTACTGGGGTGGCCGTGGTGTAATGGTTATCGTCGCAGGATATGGACACGGCGACACGACTTCAAATCTTGGACCTGACTGATTGCATTTCACATAGCACTAATACCCTTGGGAAAGGTATGAATCCAATTATTCTCCCTCCAGCTATGGGTAAATAGTAGGGCAGACTAGGTTCTTCAGCCTCAGTGAGGCCACTAGTCTAGGAGAAGGAAAACTCTGAATTCAAACCTGTTAAACTCCGCTTAAAAAATTGACCTTGTGTCATATCCTGCCCGAGCGGAGGGGTTGGTAAATATGATAAAAGGGTACTCTACACTCCCCAGAGCTCTTGAACTAGAGCCTTACCAACTGATACAGAATACTGTCATACCCATGATATCACCTTTGAGGGGAGAGTTGTCACTCCCCTGAAAGACTAGTCAGTATATTCTAAGCCTTGCCGATAGGGCAGAAAATTGTAATAATTGTAAATTTCATGTTTCTCACTGTTTAAGCCACTTTTTTTTTTATTGCAATGCAGCTTTTCATGGTTGTAATGAGGCATCGAGCACAGGTTTTAGTTTTCCATAATTTAACCTCTCAGAAATATAATGCTCTATTTCTTGATGGATGTCAACTTTCATTACAATGACAATTTAATTCGACAATTTTCTTGAATTATAGTATCGATTCTTTCATTTTATTCGTACATAACTGAATTCGGTCATTTTCGTCTTTCGACATTAAACACGCACAGCTTGTCATAATTTCTTTTAAAAATATTCTAATTTCAGGCCTTAATCCGTAGATCATATTTACCCAACCCCTCCGCTCGGCCAGGATATGACACAAGGTCAATTTTTAAGCTGAGTTTATCAGGTTTGAATTCAGAGTTTTCCTTCTCCTAGACTAGTTGCCCCACCAAGGCTGAAGAACCTAGTCCGTCCTACTATTTACCCATAGCTGGCGGGAGAATAATTGGATTCATACCTTTCCCAAGGGTATTAGGGCTATGTGAAATGCAATCAGTCCAGGATTTGAACTTGTGTCACCGTGTCCAGTTCATCCGTAGATGGTTTAAGTGATGGTAAGCTTTTACAGCCTAATCCATGATTTTGAGGAGCGAGTCACCACGACGTGGTGGTTAACATGCTAGAATGTGATATCGCAGTGAACGGGTTCGAATTCCAGTCGTTCTAATATGTTCTCTTTCGGACTAATACCCTTGGGAAAGGCTTAAACTCCCTTCTATCTCACCAATAAGCTAAATAGTATCACTGCTTTTCTACAAGAATGATTTTGGCATTAAACAACCCTCGAAGGTTTATATGTCTTCAAACAAAGAAACCAAACCAAACCAAACCGAACCAAACCGAACCAGAATTATGAACTTAGGTCTCCAAGTCCATTTAAACTCAGTTCACTCAAACTTATTTCATACGATGATAACTATTACGGCAAACATTCATCTATTCGGTATAAATTCTTAAAGATAGAAAATATTGTAGAACGTACAATTGAAAGATTCCAAAGAGTTCTCTATCTGCTTCGAAAATTATAAGCACAGTTTTCCAAGTTGTGATTTTTTTTTAAATTTAAAGCAACAAAAATTAAAGACACAAAACAAATATTATTTAGAATTACTCCGGCTACTACTACAAATAGCAATAAAAATAACCATGGAAGATCGTTCCAAGTGCACCAAATACAATTGGTATCACCGACACTTTCATATTCCACAGCTTTTTCAATTTTTAGGCAAGATTCAAGTATTTAGTGATCTTTTTTCTTTTTTTCATTTTTAATCAGGGATCCGCTGCAGCAGCAAAATCCACCAGATGGCAAATTCTTGTTTTTCTACATCTGATTTTCTGGCTGAAATTGGGTGATCCGTTTGTATCTCAAAGTTCCTGGAAACTTTATAAGTTTCATTTTCTTAGTCAGATTGTGGTTTGCGCACATACCACGTGACAGCCTGATCAAATTTTTGTGCCTTGCACAATCCTTTCCAATCCAGAAATGCTAATTATTGTATTCTTTTAATGTCATGTCTTCAAAGTTCTGGAAAGGAGACTAGGAAGGCTGGTGTTAGGAGGAGAAATCGAGACCATCTGGACCACGGCACGGTTAGGGTTAGTTAGAATAATTGGAAGACTCTGAAATTTGAAGAGACTTGCTGTCACTCAGAATTCAGTGAAGGATCACTCGTTGAAGCTGATGTTAAAATCATGCTTATAATAATAATAATAATAATAATAATAATAATAATAATAATAATAATCAGCAAAAAAAAAGAGAATTTGCAAAATTGTCGACTTTACTATCCCGGCGGACCACAGAATAAATATGAAGGAATGTGAAAAGAAGGATAAGTACCTCGACCTTGCTAGAGAATTGAAAAACCTGTGGAACATGAAAGTGACGATTGTGCCAATTGTGATTAGTGCTTTTGGCACAATAACTAAAGGATTATTAAAAGGCTTGAACGACTTGGAAGTTGGCGGACGGGTAGAGACTATCCAAATGACAGCATTGTTGAGAACGGCCAGAATCCTGAGACGAGTTATGGAGACTTGAGGAGACTTGCTGTCACTCAAACTTCAGGGAAAAACCAGCAGCTAACAGTGATTTGTGAAAAACTCTAAAGGAGTAAATAATAATAATAATAAAAATAATATGACCAGACTTCGTGATAGTCAACAAAAAAAGAGAACCTGCCGAATAATGGACTTTGCTTTTCCCCAAAGTAAAATTGAAAGAAAGTGGAAAAAGAGAAAAGTACCTGGACCTTGCTAGAGAGCTGAAAAACTATAGAAGATTAAGTGGTGATTATACCAATTGTAATCAGTGTGATCGATACAGTTACCAAAGGACTGAGAAAGGGACTGGAGGACTTCAAAATAAGATGACGAATAGAGACCATCCAAACTACATCATTATTAAGATTCGCCGGATACTGAGAAGAGTCCTGGATACTTGTGGAGACTTGCTGTCACTTAGACTGCAATGAAAGACTATCAGCTAACGCTGATGTTAAAAAAACTCTCAAAGGTATAATTATTATTATAATATACCTTGCTAGAGAACTAGAAGACCTATGAAACATGAGGGTGATGGTGATACCAATTATAGTTGGTGCACTTGGAACGGTTTCCAAGGCTTAGAAACAAATACTTTAGGGGTTGGAAAGTAAAGGAAGAATCGACACCTTCCAGACTGCAACATTGTCAAGATCGACCAGAATTCTCAGAAAAATCCTGGACAGCTGATGAGACTTGCTTTCACTCAGACGCCAGTGAAAGACCATAAGCTAACGCTGGTGTGAAAAATTCTCAAGGAGTAAAATAATAATGAATACAGGAGTATGACAGGGTAGAGAAAGAGATTCACGACTTTAACATTTGGTCATGCTTACAAATACTAAACGCACAAACCAGAATCGGAACTAGAAACGCAGAAAATTCTTTGAGACTTTGAGATACAACCAGATCTACCAATCCCGGTCAAAATACCAGACTTAGTGGAGGGACTCAGTCCAGTGCTGCTATTTGCTCTGAAGGCGGTATTTTTCAAAGTAAATAACTTAACCGATCTGCTCGAGAACATCAAAATAGATGACATTATGTCCTTCTTGGGAGAGACAGAGTTGTACCAAAAATATGACAACTTAAAACTGGTTAATCTTGTGCAAACAAATGAAATCCTGCTAATAGAAAATTCTACCTACCTTAATATTCGTTTTGAAATCTGCGGTTGAATATGTATGTATATATAGACAGAATTTGGCGTTGAATGACCTATAAAGGTTGATATGCCATAAAAGCCAAACGACCATCCAACCAGACTTAGTGATAATCAACGAGAGAAAGAGAACTTGTTTCTAAGGGACTTTGCCGTTTTAGCAGAACATAGTGAAAATAGATTTTCATACTCTTGATGAACTTGGATGACGACATTGTTGCAACTGCTTTCTGTTGTTAGATTCCAAATGATGAAGCCACAATTCATTCTGGGATAATATCAATATGTAAATCATACCATTCATAATAATATTACTTTGCAAATTCTTGGTAACCAATTTTCTGCTGTTCCTTAGAAACCTCATCATTATCGCTAGACTGATCTGATACGAATTTCTTTTCTATAATTCAACGTCCCAGTCATATGCTGCACACGTTCTTAGCATCAATTCAATACTTATAGTTACTTAATTAGTCAATTTACTTCAATTGTGGCACTCGGTCTCCTTTTATTCGCCTCGTGTGTCACTGAAATTTGTTGTCTTGGTCTTTGCTCATCAAACCCACCGGTGGACATTTTTCACATTCATACAATCATTGTCATGAATTGCTTTCATATGTCTGGCAGAGGCTCATTTCCGTTTTGAAGCTTCAGGTCATCGTTTCTTCACATCTCTGATTTATTTTAATGTAAACTAGTCTTACGATTTATTCTGTCAATAAATAATGAAGACTAGCTCCATCAATATGAGGAATTCTGAGAAGGAAATTAATAAAAGAGCCTAAGACTCTTGACATTTACGAAGTAGAAAAATGTAAAGATACATTGCCTCTTTATAGATTTGAAATTGCATATTCTTTTACCATAAGAAGAAATTATTGAAATGTAGTTATCTTGAATTAGTAATTGAATAGTAGTTATTTAGAAAAAATAATTGAGAAGTAATTATTTAAAAGAAATTATTGAAGAGTCGTTATTGAGATGAAATGATTGAAAAGTAGTTATTTTTCGTTAGTGATTACAAAGTAGCTTAGAAAAAAATAATTGAGAAATAGTTATTTAGAAGAAATAATGGAAGAGTCATTATTTAGATAAAATGATCGAAGAGTAGTTATTTGGAAGAAATGATTGAAAAGTAGTTATTTAGAAAAATAATGTATGTAAAAAGTATGTAGTTATTTAAAAGAAATGTCTGAAGAGTAGTTATTGAGATGAAAGGATTGAAGAGTCATTATTTAGAAAATGATTGAAAAGCAGTTATTTTTAATAAGTGATTGAAAAGAAGTTTCGAAAAAAAATAATTGAGAAGTTATTTAAAAGAAATGATTGAAGAGTAGTTATTTTGAATAAGTAATTGAAAAGTAGTTATTTAGATGAAATAATTGAAGAGTCATTATTTAGATGAAATAATTGAAAATTAGTTATTTAGAAAAATAATTGAAGAATAATTATATGGAAGAAATTATTGAAGTGTAGTCATGATAAATAGTTGCAAAATAATTAATCAGGTCTGATCATAATATATAAATATATAAAGTTACATAAAAATAACTTTGAAGAGATGCAAATAATTTTTATCACTATTTTACCAAAGAGTAAAATGAAAAATATTCTGAAAAATAATCCCCAAATTCTATTTCTTATAGGTTAGAATTTACAACCACAATCATTAACAAAAGCCACAAAACAAGCGCAACATATGACGAGTCAAACTCACAAATGGCTATACAACATGAGGATATAGTGTCAAAGGTTTCCTAATAAAGATCTTCATTATGAGAGCTGACTGATAAAATCTCCAATCTTATTAAATAAGTTTTACAACTGATAAAACAGTAAAACGGGAAATAAAATGAAGTCAACTTATTTCTCTTCAAATAGGTTTATTTGAAAAGTATTAGATAGAAATACGTATAATCCTGTAACTGTGTGCAAACAGTTACAGGATTATACATATTTCTACTGATTATTATTAAATTTGAATTGTTACTTGAAATCATATAATTGCGTGTATAAACTAAGAGTATCAAATAGACTATCAAATAGAATATCAAATAGAAATTCTTTAAAAATAAGATAAACCGCTATTGACAGTTTATCAACCATATGGAACTCTGATCTTTCTAATGAAAATAAAACAGGAATTCTTCCAAGCTGTTAGTACAACTGTATAGCTGCACCATTTAAACTTTAACAAAACGTCTGGAGAATAAATTAAGTTTAAGCTATGCAAGGATGCTGCGTGCTGTTTTGAACAAATTCTAGAAGCTTAACATCCACCAAAAAAGCAGCTGTACAGCCACTTATCTCCCATCTCAGAAACTGTACTAGTAAGACGAGCAAAATATACTGGGAAAATAATCACTGACTCATATGCGACTTTCCGCAATGGATACTTACTTTGCACCAGTTTAATCCAAGCAGCAAAAACTTACATTCATCAGCTTTTTGCAGACGCTGGATGCTGTTTAAAGGACTTGCCAAGAACGATGGCTGATAGGGATGGATAGCGAGGGAAAGAAAGAGAGAGAGAGAGAGAGAGAGAGAGAGTCGAAAGATTCCGTGGTGTTTGAATAACTTGATGATGATGATGATGATGATTAGTAATCAATTTTGACACATGTTACTTGTTTTGATTATAGACTTCAGGGTTGCTTTCTTTCAAAAATGAAATTTCTCACACCTTTAATTCATAAAAGAGTAAATATAATGGTTGTAGTATTTTATCATGATATCAAATCTTGATAAACCGATGCGCAAGGAATAGTTCCATTAACACATTACGTTTCCAGCCCAGTACATGGCGCGGAAGCAAAATACGGAATAATTTTTAAAACGTTTTTTTAAGTGATTCGTCCAATTTTTGAAAAAAAAATTGCTATAAATCTAAAATTTTCATGATTAGCTCTATTTTTTAAGTATTTTGTTATTAAAATTCAGCCCAATATGACTGAGCAAGAAAAGAAACGACAAAGAATCTATGATTTGCTTAAGCCGAACGCAAGCCAAAATTTCTTTGTCTGCCGTATACAAGGCAAAGAAATTTTTTTACAGAAAAAAAGCTTTTAAAGGAAAAGGGTGAGTGGAAGATAGAACAAAAAACAAAAAGAATGCTTTTTAACTGCCCACACTACGGCGATTAAGAAGGACCCCATGACGTCAATAAGAAAGTGCGCTAATGAATCGAAAGTCCATGAGAAAACTGTGAGAACAGCAATTAAACAAGATTTAACCCCCTTAATTACGCTCCATGGGGCGTTTTAGAAAACAAAACAAATGCAACCTCCCATCTAAATATTGTTTCGCTTAAGAATGCTTTTGAGGAGGAAATTAATAAAATATCGGAAGAATTTATTTTGAAGGCATGCAAATCCTTTCGATGGCTTGTTGAAACAATAATTGAAAAACTGGCAGCTACATTAAGTAAATTTACTGATTTGTGTTTATCTTCTTAATTCTTTTTTAAATTAAAATTAATCTTTTTTTTTATAATACAGTCGTTTTTTATTATACTAGAATATTGCTAATTTTGCTTCTGTACCCCGTAGGCTAGGGCTGTAGAATATGCTGACTGCATCTCTTCAAAGGGAGAAGATCCCCAATGAATCGCCAGGATATGACATTAAGTGTATGCAAACGAATTAATTATTTTAAATAGAATTATTAGTGCTAGATAACCATACTTAAAACCATTTAACTGTGTACAAACAAATGAACTATGCTTCGGTAAAATTGTTGTATACAAACTATTGGTTTATAAATCATATATACTTAATACACAGGGTGTCTCAAAATTGATGTAAACCCATTAATCTAATAATGATTTATTACTGAGACAAGTCCAAAAGCGATCATTTGGAACACGTCCTGTAAAAAATGGATCCTTTGAGCTAGAGACATTAAATCAATGTTTTTAATTATCATATCAGCTTCCAGGACATCTTTTTTTAGTTTCTAGTCTCAGCAATAAATCATAATCATATCTATGGGTTTTGAAACCGTTTTGAATCATTTTGTCACCAAATAAGTAGTGACGCAAAATATTTTTCTCTCTTGTTTCAAGCATTGTGATCGATGATTAATGGTTGTTATTATATTGTATTATCAAATCTGAAACAAAAAAGAATATATTATTATTAGTAGAGTTATTAGCAGTTAAATAGGTCCCATGTATATTGAGATAACCAGTATATATATATGTATAAACAGAATTTGGCATTAAATAATCAACTAGTATTGATATGCAATAAAACACATACAACCAATCAACAAATGATATCACGTTTCAAAAGAATCTAGTAAGAGTTCCTGTGGTATAATGGCTGTACTGTTGCCTCAAAGTATGCAAGTTCAAACTCCTGTGGGGGCGTTGCGTTCACTTTCGAACTAATATCGTTGAGAAAGGTATGAACCCCCTTTTTCTCACAGATAGTTATCACTGCTGTTCTTTTACAGTTGAAACAGTACTATTAAACAAAGAAACTGAAAGTAGCCTCTTCTTTTCACACTGAAATACAATTTTCATGAGAAACTTCAACGTTATGAAGATTTCTTGCTTCAATGGTCAGATATTAGATTTAATATCTTTTTCTGATATTGTTTTGTTCTGGTTATACTCGTATTGTGTTAGTATTTAGACAACGATTTCCTGTTTCGATACTTAGTTTGTGAACTTTGAAACTACGACTCAGAAACCTTTTTCGTAGCCTCCCTTCCTTGCCAACGAACAAATCAAAAATATTTCTGGGGTCCCTACTGCTAGATTCGATATTTTCAAGCTTCATGATAAATATTCAATTAGATTCACGTCAAGGAGATTGATGAGGTCACCGGAGTATCTCTACATTGTTCTGAACAAACCGTTTGTGAGTTATTTTAGCTTTGTGCTTCGGGCAGCAGTTATCCTGTTTAAAGATTCAACCCTTCTCAAGCATCAGCTGTTGCATTGAAGAAAGCAAATTAATTTCTATTTAATGCTCTTTCAATTAGCTGAAGTGTCCCCCATACGATTGAAAGAAATACATCTCCAAACGCTGTGATTTAATGAGAGAATGCTTTTACAGCTATAGGCGTCTTTTTCTCTTTCCGTATATGACAGGGAGATGCCGCACTTAGCGTTGCAGTTATCGTCGAACGAAATGTAATCAGCAACACGAGTTTATGGGACCCCAAATTGAAAACCTTTTTAAATAGATATGGATTAAACTGGTTGACAAATTAACCTACTTATGAAGCAGTGTCTCATCAACCGAAAAAGACACCGACACACGGCTAACGAAGGCATGGACAGCTATCGATAGCCTATCGATCATATGGAAATCAGACCTGACCGATAAAATGAAACGCAGTTTCTTCCAGGCAGCGGTCGTATCGATACTGCTCTATGGATGCAATACTTGAACGCTAACTAAACGGCTGGAGAAGAAGGTAGACGGCAATTGCACAAGAATGTTGCGAGCAATATTGAACAAGTCCTGGCGGCAACACCCCACAAGGCACTAACTATACGGCCGCCTGCCTCCCATCCAAGCTAGACGAACCAGACATGCAGGACACTGCTGGAGAAGCAGGGACGAGCCCATAAGTGATGTACTCCAATGGACCCCCACATATGGTCGGACAAAAGCAGGACGACCTGGTCGAACATACATTCAGCAGCTATGTAAGGATACGGGATATAGCCCTGAAGACCTGCCAGAGGCGATGAACGACAGGGAGAAGTGGCGAAAGAGGGTCAGGGATATCCATGCTAGCGGTACGACATGATGATGATGATGATATGTTGAATAGTAATAATAATAATAATAATAATGTTTGAACAAGGAGACTTGCTGTCACTTGACGAATAAATATATATCCACAAGATTATAAACTCATTACAGGACTTTATAAGTAACCATATTTACTAGATGCAAAACCTTTAAAATATTCTTTTAGATATAAAATTTCTTACGAGAAGAGACCAAAAAGAAAACCATTTATCTCTGTCCGTAAAATATCCTCATTGTAAACGTACTATCCATATAGTCCTTGCTTCACATAAAATTCATATATGTATATAGACCTACCTTCTTGTTGTTGTGGTTTGTTCCCCTTTTTTTGTGTTTAAATTTGTTATTTTGCATGTCTGTCAAAAGCCTAATAATTTGTATTATTTTTTTATGTTCTTTTCTACTTTCGTAAATACTTATTTTGTTAAATTTGGACAACTGTTAGCAACGACTATATCTCTAACCCTGTTTATCATTGAAGTAATTCTAGTTTCGAGAAAAACCGTTTGCTACAATTTCACATTCATTTACAAATGAATCAAGTTTCGTCATCAAATAACCCATAAGAAGTTGATATGTCGTTAAGCAAATAAACCAAACTAAACTTTCCAGTACTTTGATTTTTACAAAATATTCTTGATACCCGCTCCAAAATTAAGCAATAAAAACAGGTTTTGTGCATGTCTAAGTATTTTCCATAGCTTTTATTACCAGTAACTTCACTTTCATTAATGCTGAAAAAAGACTACTCATTTTTAATAGCGGAAGGTAAACATATTGAAGGGATCAGCTGAAAAGTTTTCGAAACGACGCGAAGAATGAGTAAAATAATCTGAACAACTCTTGCGATAGTAATAACTCTAGAAGTAATCTTTCATCCTGGTTATTTGCTAAAGTAGGCCGTAGAACTGATCGGCTGAATTGTCGTGAGAACAAGAAAAGCACCACAATGAGTTCAAACGCCCAAACCAAAATAAATATTAATAGTTATGATTATAATCCAATATTTGTAAATGAATCAAATTTCAGCATTAAATAAGCCATGATGAGTTGTTAGACCGTTAAACAAGTAAGTCAAAGTAAACCAATTGAGTTCAAATTCCGGATGAGATTGTTTGCGTATCACTTTACCTAGGAAATATATGAATTCATCATCTTCACTTGCCTTCTCCAGTTCCCAAGCTATGAGTAAACAGTTGGGCAGATTGGGTCCTTTTACCTTTGTTGGGTAACCAGTTTAAGCAAAGCTAAACTTTAAATTTAAAATCCGCTAAAAGATTAACCATGTGTCAAATCCTATATGTACGAGAGCGGTTGGGAAATTGCATGCAAGACCAGCTGGCTTATGGAAACCAACAAATCTTATTAATTTTGTTTAATGGGAATGATTATTTAGTAAGTTTTTTTCAAGGTGGAAGGTTAGATACCTCAACCATTTTCACTACTGAGGACCAGGCGCCTTTGAAATGGGAAAACTTTGATTTTTTTTCCTCTCGATAAAAAGATTTTTCTATTAAAATAAATGTTGAAGTTTTTAGAAAGTACTGCTAGCCATAGTTTGCTCATGAGTGAGTTACGTATTGCAGCAATATGACTTCTCGTTGATCATTGTTTTTTTGTTAGAGAAACCTTCTTTGTAAGGTGTCACAAAAATATCTTGAAACCTTCATATTTTTAATGATTTTTATCAATTAGATTTCGTACATTTTCTGATATGCATCGGTTTAAAAGTCATCATCATCATCATCAAATCGTTCTGGCAGCACGAATTTCCTCTCTCTCTCTCTCTCTCTATCTCTCTCTATCTATCTATCTATCTATCAAAACATCCGTCACTATCATCCATCGCTTCCAGAAGCTCTTCCAAACTATATCAAGAATTCGCACAGAGCTGAGTTCTTACTAGTTGACCAACACGTCCCAGTAGAGAGGTCGATAAAAAAGACGTCGCTTATGAGTTCTCCTATAGCGTTTCGAACAGTGTCCTTCATGTCTTATTCGGATGGATTTTGAGATGGAAACTCAGTGGCCCTACAGCTGATTTTTTGTGGTGATGTTTCCAGGATTTTTCAAAACAATATGTAGCATTCTTGTGTTGTTCCCATCTAGCTTTTCCTCATGCATTTTGCTACGCCCATGTGGTGCGTCCATATAGTAATATGGACACTGCCACAGTTTGGAAAAAAATCCCGTTTTATTTTATCAGAGAGATTAGATTTTCTAAGATCGAAAAAACTTTCGATAGCAGTTTGCACCTTCGCGTAAAAGTAATATGTCCCTATGTAGTGATTAGAAAAAGAAAAAGAAAATAAATGAAATGAAATAAGTTCAAGAAGGACAGAAATTCCCATAAGCCTCTGACAGGAAGTGGGAACA
>OY757920.1:80827912-80845412 GCA_963585895.1 Sepioteuthis lessoniana | reverse complement strand
GGTTTAACGTGACATTCCTTCTGTTTGAGCCATGTTTTCTTTCAATTATTTATGGCCAACCACCTAGTGAAGTCTAGAAGTACTGAATTTTAACAGTACACCGATTTGCGTATCTAGGCTTCTGCTGGTATTTTTATTTGGAACGCAAATTACAAGATAATTCCATAGTTCTTTTCCTCAACATTAGGCTATTCCATGAAATTTTCCTCTACATGGCCACATATATACCATTAATATGAATAATCAAATCTATTATGTTTAGAAATACCTCGAAGCTGGAATGACCAGCTATTAAAGAAAATATGTTTTGTGTTCTTAGTTTTATTGCTTAAAAAGAATAAGTAAACATCCTAATTCTGTAATTTTTACCTGGTTTTGTATGAAATTAACCCATCAAGACCGGCACATCATAGCAAGATTTTACTGGGGCCATACACTAACAAATACTCTCAGAAAATAACCTGATTCCAGTCCAATGTAACTAATAATTTTGTAGAATCTCTGAACAGAACGTATTCGCTATCGACACAAATGCTTCCAACAACAAAGACAGCCATGAGACGCTAATTATAATCTTTAACTCCTTCCTAAAACATAATTGTTATCATGGATAACCACAAGAACCCAAAAGGTTCATGGATCGTCTAGTGTGGTATGAAAGTCGGGAAATATTACATTACTTTCTCTAAGAACTCCAAAAATACCATTAAGTATATTTCTTTTTTCATTTCTTATAGGTTCCTAATAATATCCGCACTATCGGCTGAGGCTGTAGATAACGCTAAATACACATCATCAGAGTGGTAAGACAACACCCACCCTCTCAATGAGGTCATCTGCTGACCGTGGGTGGTGAATTATAATGCTTCCGGACGGAATACTGGTGACTGAGCAGTTCTTGATCCGGCAACCGAAGTGGTCAAGTGATTTGCAGCCGTCCCCTTTGGCCCTTTCAGGACGGTGGGAGAGGCTCGATCCGATCAGTCGGCTAGTCATATCAAGCCGTAGGACCTACGTGATTTCCTCAACCATATTCTTCAAATTGCTCTTGCGGCAAAAATACTTAACGCTATTTTATCGTAAAAGTGCAAGAAACCGGTGGGTGAGGGTCAATTGCACTGTGCAATAATTGAAACCATTTAATTATATACAAACAAATGACTAATACTAAATAGTATTATTAGTGTTAAATATAAATACTTGAAGCCATTTAACTATACGCAAAGAAATGCGATCTAACTCATTTTAAAATAAACTTACTTACAAGTCACATACGTATAAGCTGGATTTAGCATTAAATAACCATCAAGGGTTGGTATGCCATTGAACTATATAACCTTACCTTACCTAAAAACATTTAAACTGTGTACAAACATAGGTTGATTGTAAATAGAATTATTGATGTTAGATAGGAATACTTGAAACCCTTTAACAAATATTATTAACTGTAAGCCTGCAAATTATTAATGTTTTCTTTGTTTAATATCAACCTTTGTAGGTTATTTAATGCCAAAGCCATTCTCCTAGAAGAACAGTAATAGTACTATCTAACCCATAGCTTGGAGGATAAGAGGGTTCATACCTTTCCTAAGAGTATTTGCCCGAAAGTGAACGTAATAGCGCGACTGGGATACGAACTCGCTTACTACGATCCTGCTGTCCATCGCTTTAACTATTACACCACGAGGACACCTCCACAAATTATTAATATTAAATTACATAGGAAAACTTGATTAATAGAAATAATAATATTAAATAGAAATACTTGAAACCATTTCACTGTGTGCAAATAAATCAGCTTTAACTCGTCTAAAAATAAAGTTAACTATTAAATATCCGCTTACAAATCATATATATATAACGATATATATAGTTGTGTATGCGCGCACGCGCGCGTGTGTGTGTGTGTAAAGGATTTGACATCAAATAAACCACCAGGGTTGATATGCCATAAAACACAACCAAACCAAAGAATGTGAGCCGTTATTATTTTTTTGTTTTGGTTTTTGGTTTTTGATTCTTTAATTGCGGAAGTTAAATCAACCTTCAATTAATTTAATATCTGCAAGACTGATCAAAGTCAACAACAGTATATACGTAGTCGAGTAATGAACGACTTTGTGTGATGAATATCCTTTAATTTTTAGCGACAAAATGTGTTTTATCAAACATTACATGTAATAAACTGCTCCCAACTTTTGGCTACACTTGCTTACAAAGATATTTCTTTAACATTCAATGACATAAAGTGAAAAAATCTAAATATTTATTTATAACTACAAAACTATTGTTGTTGGTTGGTTGTTTGGGTTTTATGGCATATCAACCTTTGTAGGTTATTTAATGCCAAATCCATTTTTATAAAAATAGTTCTATTTTAAACAATTCAGTTTTGCATAAGTACGCAGTTTAAATGTAAGTACAGTTTAATTGTGAAAAGCATTTCTATTTCAAACTATTCAGTTTAGTATAAATACAGATTTTGTTTACACACAGTTAAATGTCAAAACAGTTCTATATTAAACAATTCAGTTTAATGTAAGTACATTTTCAATGTCAAAAAAATGTTCCATTTCAAACAATTCAGTTTAGCATGAGCAAGCAGTTTAAATGTAAGTATGGTTTAATTGTCAAAAACATTTCTATGTCAAGCTATTCAGTTTAGTCAAACAATTCAGTTTAACATAAGTATGGCGTTAGTTCAATTTAACCCATAGATTGGGCCTAATAAAGTGCTACCAAGCCGGGTCAGAGTGAACCTGGGAGCAATGGCAATGAAGGGGTGCTCCGCATTCTCCAAAACTCCAGCATTACTGGAGCCTCAGCATCAGATTGTTTAGTGTCATACCAAGGACACTCGTTGGGGGGTCTTACCCCTCTGCAGAGGTGCAGTCGGTGTATTCTACAGCCCCGCCGACTGGGCAACAAAACTATTGTAATACAATTAAAATCAATGCAATGCCATAAATAAGTAAAATAGTCTAAGACGTTGATGTAGTTTATCTGGTTTACTTGGTTTGGTTTGGTTTGGTTTGGTTTCTTTGTTTAATGACATATCGACTTGGTTATTTAATGCTAAAGCTATCCTTAGAGATTAACAGTAGAGGTAACATTTAACTCATAGGAAGAGGATAAGGGGTTCATGCCTTTATTGTCATATAGCCTACTAGTGAACATTAATGCACATATCCCATTGCTGATAAATATGTTGGACGCTATTGTAAGGGAGGGTATTGTTGCTGACTAAGTAGTCACTAATAGCTGTGGGTACCTTCTTCACGCTGTTAGTGGGTATTATATTTTGTTAATGTTATAAAGATTTCCATTTCATTTCAAACTTCCGTTTTGGTTACTTCTTATTCAGTAACCTTTTTGTTAGAATATAACATTTACCAAGGGTTTAAGTTCGAAAATGAACGTAATAGCACGTCTGAAGTTCGAACTCGCTTACTACGATGTTGCATTTCAGCAGGTTAACCACTACGTCACGGTGACATTTCCCGTGTTTAATTACATATTTCAAATATACAAAAAACCCAACACTGATACACAATACCATTGATTATATAATAATTAGTTGACTGAGCGCGAAAAGAAAACCGAGACTGTTTTCATTTTATTTCTGCTTGATTCTCTTGAATAAGTTAGCGTATTTTTTAACTATAAACAAAGTTTCGTGAATGCTTTATTATGATAGCTAGTCAATGTTTTCCTTGGCTGAAGATGAAGCGACAACAGTAACATATCAATAAACAAAGAGATACAGTTTACATTGTCAGCATACATTTGTTAGATTTGGTTTTCCATTAGTTATTACCTAAAGAATTAGGCAGTTTATTGTGCTGGAATATAACATCTGAGCATATCCCAGAACGATTAAAACAAATATTCATAGTCCTAGTTCAATATTTCGAAAACATAGGCTCTCATACCCATGCAGGTTTTATATTATGTTGTTTACCAGTTATAATATTTATACTTATTAGATACTCAGATGTTACAATTAGTTAACAGCTCGCCATTAAATACATTATTGTCTTAACTAATTAGTCAACAGCGTGCTGTTAAATAACTAATAACCTTTGTTCAGGTATAAGCCAAGTGGTGATCCTTTGAAAGAAGTCATTTCTTTTTTACAGGGAATGAAAGGAAATTTTCCCCAAGCAGTAGCCCTGTCAATACTTCTGTATGGTTGCACCTCTTGGATTCTTGCGAAAATAAAGCTTAATGGAAACTATTCAAGGATGCCTCGTGCTGTTTTCACAAAACCTGGAAGGAGCACTCTACAAAAAAGAAGTTGTACGGCTACTTACTTCCCATCTCACAAACCATCCACGTAAGAGGATAATCAGGGGCGAAATCTTAAGTGTTGTTCTCTTTTAGAATCCGATTCATGGACACACCAGTGTTAGCCGATTTGCAAAAAACTTATGTATATTAGCTCTGGGCGCGCTCTGGATGCCGTCTTGAAGACTTTCCGAAAGCGATGACTGATAGGAACGGATGACCAGTGAGTGTCCAGGAAATTTGTGCCATCAGTATACATTGATGATGATGATGATGATGATGATGATGATGATTTATCTAATCATTTTTACTGATTTGGAATCCTTGGAATAACCATCAACTTCAATCCCACTCTTTAATCAGCATCGTGATGGAAATCAGTTTTTAGAGGAGAAAATGGCTTATCATGTGATTTTTCAGAATTTTATTTCTTAATCCTCAAACATAAATCAACGTCGATTAATAGAATGCTGATCCCTCACCGGACGGTCTTGTTGACTGCACGCAAATGAAAAATTATTCAAAACAGATATTTTAAAATGAAAAACACCCAATGCTTTTTAATAGACAAAATTTACTTGCTTCCTACTAGGCGACAAAGGTCGACCTTCTTTTCTTTTCTTTTCTTTCCTTTGTTTTTTTTTTTTTTTGTTTTTTTTTCATGTTTACATTACTGCTGTCCGTTTTGTGATATACAAGGTGTTTAAAAAAGTTATGATTTCTATAGGAGTTGATTCATGATACGATTTTAATGTCTCCACCTGTTCACCATCCCTGTCAACACATTATTGGAATCTCCCCCTGTTGGTTTCCGTCATATCAGTTCTACTTTTCTTATAAAGATCATCCCTATCATCATCATGTCCCACTATCAGCATGGATATCCCAGACTCTCTCTCTCTCTCTCTCACCATCCCTCCCTATCGTTCATTGATTCCGGCTGGTCATCAAGGCTACATACCGTATCGACACAAAGCTGCTGTATGTAGGTTCGAGCTGGTCGCCCTGACTTTGCCCGTCCATGTGAAGGAGTCCACGGGAGTACATCACTTATAAGCTCGTCCCTACTTTTCCAGCAGTGTACCGCATGTCTGATTCGTCTAACTTTGATAGTTTTCGTGATGTGTGGTAGGTGACCGTACGGTTGTTGCTTTGTGGGATGCTGCCTCTAGTACTTGTTCAATATTATCGCAGCAGTCTTGAGTAGTTACCATCAAGCTTTTTCTCCATACGTTTAGTTGGCATCCATGTAGTGCATCCATATAGCAGTATCGATACGACCGCTTCTTGGAAGAAACTGCTTTTGATTTTATCGGTCAGGTCTGACTTTCACATGATCGATATTCTATCTATAACTGTCCATTGTTTTGCTAGTAGCGTGTTGATGTCTGTCTTGGTTGATGAGACACTACTTCCTAGGTAGGTGAACTTGTCAACTAGTTTCAAAGACCTACCGTTTAGTGTGGAGATGTTGCCTGTTTGATAAAAGCACATATATCCCGTCTTGTGTGCATTGACATGGAGGCCTATGCCTGCAGCGGCTCGTTCCAAACTATGTAGCAGGTTTTCGGTTTTGGCGGGTGCATTTGCCACAAGTGCTATGTCATCGACGTAGTCGGCGTCGGTAATTGTTTTGTGGAGTACCTTCTGCTTCTTTCCTTTGTGAACTTGAAACCGTTTCCTTTGATTTTATCATTGGTTTGGTTTGGTTTAGTTTGGTTTGGGTTTTATGGCATATCAACCTTTGTAGGTTATTTCACGCAAAATCCATTTTTATGTAAATAATCAGTTCTATTTCAGACAATTCAGTTTCGCATGAGTACACAGTTTAATTGCCAAAACAGTTCTATTTCAAACTATTCAAGCAGTTATATATAATAATTCAGTTTAGTGTAAGTATAGTTTCAAAGTTAATTGTTTAGCATATATACGCAGTTTTGATGTCAAAACAGTTCTATTTTAAACAATTCAATTCAGCATACAAACGCAGTTTTAATGTATAAAAACAGTAAAAGCTGAACACCGTTTAGTTCTATTTAACCCATAGATAGGACCCTTATCAGGTGCTACCACTCAGAGTGGACCTGGGAGCGATGGCAATAAAGGGGTACTCCGAATTCCCGAAAGTTCCCGCATTGTTGGAACCTCACCATCAGATTATTTAGTGTCATATCCAGGACACTCGTTGGGGGAGGTCTTACCCCTCTGCAAAGAAGCAGTCGGTGTATTCTACAGCCCCAGCCGACTGAGCAATTTGATTTTATCTGTAGATCTTCTAAACACGTAGTCTAGACTTATGCTAAAGAGGTATAGGGCTAATGTGTTTCCTTGCAATACACCCGCTACAATGTCGAAGTAGTCTGTGTCTCCATCCGGAGAACGGACTTTTACTTTTGTGTTTCTATATAGCATCATTATGGTTGAACGGTTTCTTTTGGTAGGCCGAAGGCGAGTAGAATTTGCTCCATCTTTCCTCTGTGAATGGAGTCAAAGGCCTTGGTAAAGTCGACAAATAATATTGTTGCTTCAAGGTTTTTTGCACGTACACCTTCAAGAATTCAATGGATCGTCAAAATTTGTAACGTCGTGGATCTATTCCCCCGGAAGCTATTTTGGTTCTTCCTAAGTATGCTCTTAATTTTGGGTTGCGTAGTAGAGTATTGTATATCCAGGCCGCTATGGATGTAAGTGTTATATCCCGGTAGTTCTTGGCTAATCCGAGGTCGCCCTTTTTAGGGAAAGGGAGGATGCATTCCTTCATCCATCTGTCTATCGGATTTTGATTATAAACTGCATTACAGTGTCGGAACAGTATGTCGTCGAATTGTCTGGTCTTCCATACTTCCGAAGGTATTTCATCGAGCTCTGCTGCCTTTCTATTTTTAATTTTTCTCAGTACCGAGTCGAGTTCTTTTGGAGTAAACGGTCCTAGTTTGATGTCTAATTGCTTACTTATAATTCTCGTGATTAGTTCATGTGTAACTTTCGGAGGGTTTTCGAGTAAATTCTCGAAATACTGTTTCAACAGGTGAATTCGTTCTTGTTGGCTAGTAGCTTTCAGTTTAGCTTTGGCAGGGCTATTCCTTCTGCTCACCTCGTTTACCGTTTGCCATGCTATCCTAGATTGTCTATCTTCAACCGAGTCTCTAATCTTATCGATCTGATTTAGTATGTACTCTGTTTGTTCTTTTAGGTATATGTTAGCTAATTCATTTTGTGCCTTTTTAAGTTTCAGGACATTAGTATTGATTGGGTTCTTCCTATTGCATCTGGAGGCAGTTTTCACATCTGCACGCTTTTCCCTAACTGCTAATGTCTCCCATGGGGCTCTAGGTTTAGTTCTTTATTTAGTTGATATGCATTCCGTTGCCGCTTCTAAATGGGCGATGACGAAATTCTCATATTCGTCATTCGGAGTATGTGTTTTCTGTCTTCTGTAGTGCATCGAATTTGTTTCTTAGTGCTAAGGCATATTTATCTCTAATATCTCTGTTATTAAGCTGGGACCAGTCATTCCTGTAGGAGATTCCAAGTATGTATTGATAGGGATAGTAAATATGTGGAAACGCTATGAAATTATATCATAAAGGTGCTCTCATAGGCATCGTAATATTTCTTTCAATCAATCAATTATAAAATTTCAGTCGAATATCTTGGTGGTATTTTCAGTTCTATATTGAGTTCACATATTCGAAGAGTTCAGTCATTATAATTATGGGTGTTGATTGTTGATTGATTGATTTTAGCAATATATCAACCCGTCAAGGGTTATTTTATGCCGAGGTGGTTAGGGAATAATGTTCATTCCACGTTCATATTTACATTTTTCGTGTTGTTCCCTGAGAGTTTTTTTCTGCCCTGGGTCCAATCGAATACTAATCATTTTTAAACAAATACATTTGACTCATAGATGAAACCCAAAAGGATACTACTCTCTCCGGCTCAAAGTTGACTGTGAACTCATAACGATAAAGCTGTACTCTACGCACTGCAGAGTGCAAAGATTTGGACCTCGCCACCAGATGTTCCTTTTTTGGGGGAAGTCTTACCCTTCTGCAGGGGATATGATCAATGTATTCGGCTCCGGTCGACAGAGCAGACGACATCGATTAAGTTTGGTTTGGTTTTATTGCATATCAAACATTGCTGATTATTTAATGCCAAAACCTGTTTTTGATATATATCAAATATATGATTTTTAAACACATTTTGTAGATACACAGTTAAATGATCAAACAGTTCAATTTCTAACAATTCAATTTAGAATGTGTCAACAAAGTTAGATGGTCTCAAGTACTGCTATTTATCCCTAACAATTCAATTAAACATCTGTCATTTATTTACAAAGAGTTAAATGATCAAACAATTATATTTCAAACAATTCAGTTTAGCATCAGTCATTTGTTTTCACTCAGGTTAAATGTCAAACATTTCTATTTGAACCATAGATTGGACCCTATCAGGTACTACCACTCTAGGCCAGAGTGAACCAGGGAGTGATGGCGATGAAAGGTTACTCTGCATTCCCTAAAGCTCAATCATTACTAGAGCCTCACTATAGGATTTTAGTATCATATCTAGGACACTCATTGGGGATGGATCTTATCCCTCTGCAGAGTTGCAGTCGATGTAGATATCGATAAGAGTAAAGTTGCTTTCAACTAATTCTGACCAATATTAGTTGGTACATTCACGGTAGAAAATTTACATACAAATTTTATAATATAAAATATAAATTTTATATTATTAAATATAAGTTATAGGATAGAAAAGAGAACAAATTAAACTACATCTGTCCCATATGTGTTACATTTAGGGTTGAGTTTTGGTTTTATGACGTATCAACCATCGCAGGTTATTTAATGCCAAATCCTGTTTATACATATATATCAAATACATGATTTGTAAACACATTTAGCTGATAACAGTTTTAAACAAACATGAGCTCATTTTTTTGCTCACAGTTAAATGGTTTCAAATATTGATATGTAACTGTAAAAATTTACACGAGTCATTACTAAGTAATTTTATTTTTGAAGGAGTCACAACTAATTTGTTTGCACACAAGTATTGTTATTATTTCTATACAGTTAAATGGTTTAAATTATTGCTATCTAACTCTAATCATTCCATTTAATATCCGTCATTATTTTGCACACAGTGATGTGGTTACAAGTATTGATTTTTTAACGCTTATTATTTTATTGAACACCATTCATTTGCACACAGTTAAATGATTCCATATATTGCAATGTATCTCTAACAATTCAATTAGACAGTCATTTGTTTACACAAAATTTAATGGTCGAACAGTTCTATTTCTAACTATTTATTTTAACATGAGTCATTTGTTTGCACACAGTTTAAACGCCAAACAGTCGTATTTGACCCATAGACTTGACCCTATCAAGTAGGACGATTTTGAATCAGACTGAACTAAGAAGTAATGGTAATGAAGGGATACTCCACATTCCCCAAAACTCCAGAACTGTAGCCTCACCATTAGATGGTTTTAGTGTCATATCCCCGACACTCGTTTATGGGGGGGGTCTTACCCCTCAGCAGAAATGCATTCTACATCCCCAGCAGACTCAGCTGATTACATTAAGTATATGACATCTATATTCAAACGTGATAATTATTATGGTGTAGAAAAGAGAATAAATTAAAATGATCTTGTCCCATAATAGTCGAAACTTTTAGTGTATGAATTTACATGCAAATTTAACAACTACGATGGGACAAAAAGAATAATTTTTACCTTCGTCTTACCTTATACTCCTTGTGGGGTTTGGGGACACGGTTATATCCTTTCAGTGGTGGTGCAGCCGTTTCAGTGGCAAGTGCATCGTTATGATGTGGAAATGCTAGCCACGCAATACGCCCAGTTTTGAATTCAGATTATTTTTCTTCTCTGACATCGGTTGGCCTATCAAGAAGTTAAGAGAATCCATTCTCAATAGAAAAGATGAATGCATGTCTTTCTCTAGAATATTAGCGTGAATTGACACATCAACTGCCTCTTCCAGAAATTTGGGTTCATTTTGCAATGATAATAACCGTAAGGCTTTCTCCGCAACTCCTTTTCACCTTTTGTCGTTACTCACTAGTTAATTATGAGTCGAAATAAACGTATCTGTTTGGTTTGGTTTGGTTTCTGAGTTATGCCAAAACCATCTTTGTAGAAGGATAGCTGTGGTACTATTTAACCCATAACTGGAGGAATAAGATAGTTCATGCTTTTCCCAAGGGTATTAGTCCAAAAGTGAACTCGAACTCGTTTATTAAGAGGTCACTCTGCAACACTTTAGCAACTACGTCACGGAAACTCTGCTGGACTTGTTAGGGTTTCATCTATGGGTCGAATAGATCAATTTGCAGATTATTTGTATTAAGAATATTTTCTTGAATCTATAATTGTTTACTTAGGTTATTATCATTAGTTACTTGAAAGCATATAACCCTACGCAAACAAATGACTATAATTAAATCGGTTGTTTGTTTGGTTGGTTGGTTGGTTGTTTCGTTTTATGGCATATCGACCCTTTTCGGGTCATTTAACGCCGAATTAAGTCATTTTGATAAAAGTTTCAAACAATTCTGATTTGTATTAGTATACTTTTTTGTTTACACACAATTAAATGTCGAAAACATTTCTATTGCAAACAATTCAATTTAGCATAAGTACGCTGTATAAACACACAGTTAAGTGTAAAAACAGTTAATTTCAAACAATTCAATTTAGCGTATTTACACAGTTGAGTTCTATTTGACCGATAGATAGGACTATCCCAGGTGCTATCACTCCAGGCCAGAGTAGACACGGGAGCAATGGCAATGAAGGGGTACTCCGTATTCCTTAAAAATCCAACATTACTGAAGCCTCACTATCAGATTGTTTTGTGTCATATCCTGAACACTCGTTGGGGGAGACTTAACCTTCTGTCGAGATGCAGTCGGTGTACTCTCGAGCCCCAGTCGACTAATCATTATCATTAAATAGAAATAAGTAAGGGTGACCCAAAGGCTCCCTTTTCAATAGATATTACACTACCGTGTAGGGGAGGGTGCAACTCCATTCCCTGGATTGCTCCACTTTACTCTTGATCCTTACCTTATAAGGCTAAGGGTTAAGTTAGGAGATATCAAGTACCATTTTTGAGGCTTTGGCATGACTCGACCTGGGATTGAATACCGGTCTCCCAGACTATTGGCGAACACTCCACTCATTCGGCCAATGGTCCGGTTTGATACCATATAACCTTGTGCAAAAACTCTTAAGAAACAAATACACAAAAATTGTAAAGATAAACATTGAAGAAATAAAATAACTCCGGATGGGTTGACATGCCCTTAAAATTAATCAATAGGTTTTTTTCCTTCTTAATAACTGAAGTGAGAGAAGAAATGTATTCATAGTGACACAAAAAACTTCTTTCATGATTCGAACCTGGCTGGCCATGTCCATTTTTTACGATGATAACTATTACACCACCACCGTATTTCTTTTTCCAAATGGAGTTATGCAAAAGTTTCTCTTCTGATTCGTTACTCTCCTATTTTTCTCTCAACGTTCAGCATATCAACATTATGTTTAGCGTGTGCAACCTCATCAGTAATCATTTTTAGAATCAGTGTCTCGTTGTATCTGTTGTTGCGTCTTACAAACAAATGCCTTTGGGTGTTCATGACATCTAATGATAGCATTTCTGTAATTTTCCGGCCTTTCTTTCTCTCTCTTCCAATTGATAACAGTTGCAACATTCTCGTTCCTGAGTCTTAATTACGACACAAGCAACAGAATATTCTAACAGTTATTGATAGGAATAGAGAGAAAAAAATGGACAACTGAGGACAACCAGATTTACACCGTAACGATGACTATCGTTCCCATTGCGTCCGTTTATAATGGGAAAAGCAGGAGTTTAGAAAAATAGTACCAACTCCCTTGAAGGTGTAATAAATGGAATCGACGACCCGAATACAAAATTGGGCCGAGGCTGTTTGCATTCACATCGCACTATTACCACCAAGAAATAATTTGATTTGAATAATTTTAATGGCATGTCAACCTGTCTAGGATTATTTTATGTCTAGATGCTTGGGAATTACGTTATTGTACGTTCATATTTTCATATTTTTGTAATTGTTTCTTAAGAGTTGGATAGTTATATGATGTCAAATATTGCTGTCTCACATGGGGGGCGGTCTCAGTGAGAATGGATAACGTACTGGAGTGCAACATCGTTGTGAGCGGGTTCGAACTTCCTTCGCGCAATTACGTTTTCTCTCGGACTAACATTCTTGGGAAATGTACGAACCTCTTTATTCCACCTATTTAAATCGGACTACTAGTGTCCTTCTACAAGTTCACAAGTATTTGACCCATAAATTGGACCCTAACAGGTACTAACACTCCAGGACAGAGTGGACCTGGGAGCAATGGCAATGAAGGATACTCCGCTATTCCCAAAGCTCCATCATTGCTGGAACCTCACCATCAGATTATTTAGTGTCATATCTAGGACACTCGTTGGATGTGGGGTCTCTGCAGAGAATCAGTCGGTGTATTTCAAAGCCCCAGCCGACTTGGCAATAGAGTAGACCTGGGTGTAATGGCAGTGAAGGGGTACTCTACATTCCCCAAAACTCCAGAAATGGAGCCTCACCATCAGATATTTTAGTGTCATACCAGGACATTCGTTGCAGAGATGTAGCCGGCATATTCTACAGTCCCAGCCGACTGTGCTCTCATCAAAAAGGGGTAAAACTCTGAATTTAAAACCAGCCCATTCTTAAGATTTCAAGTCGCTAAAAGACTGAGCATAAATATGTTGAACCAATTGAAATTTCTAAAAAAAAAATCCAGCCACGTTTATGTTGTTCTGTCAAAATCAGTGCCGATAACTCATTGGTGAAAAAGAGCTATATTTGAGATTTTTGGTAGAATTTAACTTCAGTGTGAGCCCCAAGAAAAAAAATAAGTTTTTACAAAAAATAAATCAATAATTCTACCCTTGATAAAACCGACAGGAGATAAGGACTGATTTTTTATATTATCCCTGTTATTTTGACGTGATACCAAAACATCTGTCGACTTTACACGACCGGTAATTGTTCGTTATTCCAGTTGTAAAGTAAATAAATGTTTTAATTTTTATCTTAGCGTCATCCTATTTTTTTTTTCGCTCAGAGTTATTTTCATTGCCGTTCAGAAAATGGAAGAAAGATACCCAGATGAAAGAAAAAAAGCAGCTGGTTGCCAATCTTTTTGATAAATGGCTGCTGTCTATAATTCTAATATTGGCGTATAAGACATCAGGAAATCTGGGAACTACATTCAAATAATGACGCAAAATTGTTAAAAAAATGAAGTCAATATTCTATACATAAATATAAACTATAGACTTAAATGTACTTGGTGGTTGGTTGGTTGGTTTTATGGTATTCAAACCTTGTTAGATTATTTAATGCTGAAGTCAGTGGCATTATTCATTTAATTCATGTTTAAAAGATATTAATAAGTAAAAATGATTTATATTTAGTAAATTGAATGATGTGTATTTATTTTATAATCTATTAAATTCTGGAAGAAGACTCAGAGAGAAACTAATATCAAGATCTAGAATACACTATGATAATATTCACGGATACCATTAACCAGAAGCTTTAGACAGCATTTTTTCGGTGAGCACGAAAAGAAAATAATGAGATTTATGAACATTTTTATTTTTTCAAGCTATTGCTGAAGACGAAATTGTAAAGAATAAATTTAATCCTATTCTTTATTGATTAACTCGATCTTACTGCCTCTTGATCCTTTAGGTCACGGATCTGCAGCTCAAACAGAGAAAAAGAGCCATATTTGAGGTTTTGGATGGAATTTAAATTCAGAATGAGACGTAAGATAAGACAAAAGTCGTTATATAAAAATGAATTACTAATTAAACATTTTATAGAATCCAAAGAAGACGGAGATGGATTTTGAATACTACCATCTCCCTTTCCATTCCGATGCCATATCAAAGTATTTGTTAACTTTATATAACTGGCTTAGTGATTTAGCCGTTATTCCCGCAGTAAAATAAATATTCAATTAAATTTATCTCTCACTTTCACTTTCACTTTCAAATTGGGAAAAAATCTCGTAGTGTAGTGGCTAACATGCTGTAGTAAGTGAGTTCGAAATCTAGTCGTGCTATTGCGTTCAATATCGGACTAGTACTCTTGGAAAAAAGAAATATTTCTTTGGTGTTAAATAAGCTATGACCATTGATATTCCATAAAACAAAGATGACGAGCCAGACATGCAGGACACCGCTGGAGAAGCAGGGACGAACTCATAAGAGAAGTACTCTTATGGACCCCCACATATGGCCGTGCAAAAGCAGGACGACCAGCACGAACATACATTCAGCAGCTATGTGAGTATACGGGATGTTGTCCTGAAGACCTGCCTAGGGCGATGAACGATAGAGGGAGTGGCGAGAGAGGGTCAGGGATAACCGTGCTACCAGCACGACATGATGATGATGATGAAGATATCCTATCAAGATTGATTAACCATTAAACAAAGAAACTAAAGTTTAAGATATTAACTTTAGTTAAAAATAAGTGAAAATACACAGATAAAAAAAAGACTTATAAGCGGCTTAATGAAGCTGCAGGTTGCTGACCCCTGATCTAAATGAAAGGAATTATTACTTATATTGCTTAGTGATATCAAATCGAATCCCAACTCACGATAGATCAATATTAGCATTAATATATCCGTTATATACTAACACGAAACACAACGGAAGGAAAATACATTCGTGCATACTCGAACATTTAACCTTATATCAATAAAGATTATGTGCCTGTAACCAAAAGTGCGTCACCTTCGACGACACAATTCCCTTAGTTATTTACGTTATATTTTGAATGATTATGAAATAATCATTATTTAATCTTAATTCGTATCTTACGTATTAACGATGTCTCTATTAAAGTCTGAGTTAGATTCTCCTCAAAACAACGTATGCCATCAATTCATTTTAAATCCGGTTAAGTGAATTATATATCACAAAGAAATAAAAGGCTTACATTGTAAATAGTGTACTTGCTATTAGTTGTCTAAATTTCTGAGACGAAGCTTGGTGATTTTTATCATTTAGGGTTTTCGAACTATTCTCTTCATCTTCATTGTTATTTCCACAATATTTCGGCCGATATGTCTTCCGACCTTTTTCAGGTGTTTGTCGAACTCGGGAACTTTCACGGAACTTCGAACTACGTCCTTTATTGAATTCACGGGGGTTGCTTGTTCTGATTCCGTTTACCATAACCGGGTACAAGTATTAAGTATTCCTGTGTGGTTACTTGCCTGCAGTCAGGATTGAATCTGCAACATCCAGATGATTGTCTCCTTAGAAGCTTAGGGAACCAACGCCTATAACCGTTACGCCCTGTGTCCTGTTTGTACCAGGTTTTCTTTTTCAACTTTCTCGATATTCTTTTCATCATTCTTTTATGTTTTCTTTTTCTCAACTCTCTTCGTCATTATTTTTTCTCTTTCTTGAATTCCTTCTTTCTTCATTCTTTTCTGTTTTCCAATCTCAGTTCCCTTCTCTTTCACATTCTTTTCCTTTTTTTTTTTTTTTTGTCTTTCTCCTTACATTTTTTCTTCTTTCCTTTTTCTTCTTTCTTGACATTCTGTTCTTCACTCTTTCCCTTTTCACCTTTCTCTACTCTTTTCTCTTCGTCGTCATTCTTTCCTTTTTTTTCTCTTTCTCTTTCCCTACTACTATCTGTTCATCATTTTTCCCTTTTACTCTTTCTCAACTTCCTTCATTTCCTCATTATTTTCTTTATCCTCTTTTTCAGCCTTCTTCTCTTCCTCATTCTGTCATTTTTCTTCTTTCACAACTCCCTCCTCCTTACATTCTTTACCTTTTCTTAATTCTCGTCTTTCATCTGCTTTTAAACTGTATTCTTTAGTTTAAATACCTTATCACATGGATTTGGTTTATAATGTATTTGAAGCCATATTCAGCAGATAAGGCCTAAGCAATGACTTCAATGAATTTTCTAAGATTGTTAATTAACTTTCCAAAGCTAAAGGCTCCAGTCTGCCATACTATTTGCCCATAGCAAAGGTATGGCTCAGAAATGATGGCCGTAAAAGTAAATGATTTTTTTTCTTTTGGAAGGTTATGTTTCTGAAATTCTTTAAATATCTTATTAAACGCAAAACTCTGGTCGTAAAAGTAAATGCTTTTCTTTTTCTTCTGGAGGGTTCTGTTTTTAAAATTCTTCAAATTTCAAAATGCAAAACTCTGACCGTAAAAGTAATTTTTTTTTTTCTCCAGGAAGGTTCTGTTTCTGAAATTCTTCAAACATTTTAATGAAGGCCACACTTCCTAACTTTTCAAGGAAAGATTTTTAAAAATCGAATTTACAAAGGTTTTTCAATTTTGGAAGTATTAAGAATAAAAAGACAAAATGAAAGGTTATTTTTGTACGTATCGATTGCACTTAGTACTCGATATGCCATAGAGGCAATGAGTACAATTTACTTGTTACGTTGAGAGCATATTTATATGATTTCATTCTATTAAAATATCAATTATGCTAGTTTAAGGATAGTTGTTAAAATTATTATAAAACAATCATTTTATTTGCTAATTCTAATTTTAATGTTGTTTGTTCTTTTCATTATTTTAGTACTTGTTTTCTTTTCTCACTTTGTATGAATTCGTTTTATTTTCTATTCCTTCTTTTCTTTTCTTCGTTTCTCTCTTCGTACTCCCTCCCTATTCCCATCTCATATCTCCCTTTTCTTCTTCATTCTTTCCATTTTTCTATTTTCCAGAATCCTTAACGTCTTGATTCTTTTACTTTATTCTCTTTTCCACTCCCTTTTCATTATATTTCTTACCCTCTCTCTCTCTCTCTCTCTTTATCTCTCTCTCTCTCTCTCACACACACACACACACACACATCTTTTCTTCGTTCCTTCCTTTTTTTTTCTCTTTTTCAGGTCGAAATTGTGTACACGCGAGTACGGTACAAGTTATTTTTATTGTGGGTACAAGGCATAGGGCCTTAGCCCAGACATGCCCAGCGGCTCCAAAAATGCCTTGGGTCTTGTCGGTATTCCCCTTAGGAAAAGACGTGTCAGGCGCCAGACGATAAACCAAGCCCTGCCGGAGCATGTAAGACACAGTGGACT